>WSYH01001293.1:87149-122555 GCA_036426205.1 Ascaphus truei
GAGGTCAGAGAGAGAGTGAGGTCAGAGAGAGAGAGAGAGAGTGAGGTCAGAGAGATAGAGAGAGAGTGAGGTCAGAGAGAGAGAGAGAGTGAGGTCAGAGAGAGAGAGTGAGGTCAGAGAGAGAGAGAGGTCAGAGAGAGAGTGAGGTCAGAGAGAGAGTGAGGTCAGAGAGGGAGAGAGTGAGGTCAGAGAGAGTGAGAGTGTGTGAGAGAGAGTGAGAGTGTGTGAGAGTGTCTGAGAGAGACACCAACTGCGCACTGCAACTGTTAGTTATGTATATACACCTTTGTTTTTACTTTGGGCGCCGCGTAAAAATCCTGATCGCCTTGGGGAGCCTTGAACCGAAAAAGTTTGGGAAACACTGTCTTAAATGATGCTATTGTTTTCATGGGATCTACAAAATGTAACATATACAAAAAAATTTTAGCAATGTTACTAACAAACTTAAAAATAAGTGAATTAAACTCCTTTCCTTCGCTTTTTTTTTTTTTTTTAATTGAAAGCACATTTTATTAAACATTTTTAATAAAGTTTCGGTGCCAGAGATGTGACCGGAGACATCTCATATACCGGATCGGGAACACAGAAAGGAGACAGCAGGACATTTGCATGTGCTTTGCACACACGTTTATTTTATCCCGGCTCTGCCCCATGTGCCAGTCAGATACCGAGGCACCAGGTGTAACGCTCATACATCAGAGAGGAAGAGCAGTAACACACGCAGAAGAGCAATATGCTGACCTGGGTTTATATATTGTGGTTAACCATCAGTATACTTGCAACCATAGCAGGCACCATCTTCAACTCGTGTATCATGGCTGTGAGCTACAGAAACTGGAGAAAAGATATCAGCCTGAATCAGTGTGATTTAATCCTACTTAGTATGGGACTGTCTAATGTAATGTTGCAGTGCATAATTAGTACACAATCGTTCCTGCACCTGGTCCCGTCTCACATCCAATTCTACAGAGAGATTTTCATAGCTGTGCGTTTTCTTGCGATGTTCCTAATTTATTTAAACTTCTGGCTCACTGCCTGGCTCTGTGTCTACTACTGCATCAAAATTTCCAACTTCATGCATTGTCTCTTCTTCCGAGTGAAGCTATGGGTTTCTTCTGTGTTGCAGAAGCTGCTGCTGATGTCAGCCGTGGGATCCTTCATTATAAGTGTCCCATCACTGTGGATTTGCAGTCAAAAAGATTCCCAGGAAAACAGCACTTACAGTCTCATAGCCAACTGCAGTGTGGTCAGTGAAACACCGGCTTTTTATATCTCTAACATAATAATTTCACCCATGATAGCCATCGCGGCCGTGCTAGGAAGCTGTTTGCCCTTTCTGCTGTCCCTCATTTCTATCGGGCTCACACTGACTTCTCTCTTGGGACACGTCTGGAGGATGAAGCAGAAGACATCAGACTTCAGCATTCCCCGGTTACAGGTTCATTCCAGAGCAGCCAGGACCATGATTCTGCTTGTTGTCCTCTCCATGTCTCTCTGCATAACACAGATCTATTTCTTCATCCCTCATGATGATCCGAAAAACATTTTTATGACAATCTGTTGGTTTTTTAGCTTGTGCTACCCCACAGCACAAGCCTTCCTCCTAATCCAGGGGAACACCAAGTTAAGGAGAGTGTGTCGGGGTCTCCTACACTGCATTAACCTTTTAGAGCCGCATGGCACTGACCATGGACATTTTTAAAGGCGTGTTCTAGAGGAGTTCGGGTTCTGAGCTCATGTGGAGAGAAAGGCGTGATCTTTCGGTAAAGAAGTGTTTCCCATTTATTGTAACGCAAACATAATTTAGGACTGAACACATTTTATGTACAGTACTGTAGCTGCTTTTGCGAGTCCTCTGGAAGTGGGATCCAGTCTCTGACCCCACGGTTCTGGCTGGATTTATTACTGTACTTTAGTTAATACTTTGTGTAGCTGTCACATCCACATTAGTTTCTTCATCATGTAATGAGCCACTTACACTGCGGTGTCTGTAACACAATAAATATACAACTGCTTGTAATATATGTGCTCCCTTGTTTGTGTTTATAGACAGGTAATTGTACAGAGGGAAGGTACCGATGTAACAGCAGAACCAGAGCAGGAGATAATGTCTCTCACTCGCCCAGGACTGGGAGTGTATATAATATATCTAATTCCATACTGACAGGAAGGTGCTGTCTGTCACATACATCTCGTCACAGGAAGTCTAAGGAACACACACACGGCACCAAATATATAATGCAACGTGAGGCTCAGTTTAGATTTTTGTTTTTACCTTCTTACACAATCGTCTGACTTTGTTAAATAAAGCCAGCACCTCCTTATACTCACTGAGAGAACCAGAAAAGTGTTGAGATTACCAGACCATGGGAGGAGAGACGCGCTATGGAGGAGGAGAGACGCGCTATGGAGGAGGAGTTCTTGGGACCTCTGTTCTAAGATCATATAGTGTATTAATTATTTTAGTGCATCAAGTTTTTGCTCTAAAATACAGGTCAGTCCTTAATCAAATGTGCGTATATATGACAGTCATTGTCACTATACGGCCAGGCAATAGTTAAACCTCATGTGCAGTACGGCAAACAAGAGGTTAACCTGTTTTCTGACCGGCCTTTTTGGTCTGTGTTTCCTCACAATGCAGACGTGTGACATTAAACGTCACGTGTTCATGGGTTGTGGGGTAATCAGACAATTTAGGGAACTCATTCAGTTTGTTAGGAAAGTAACTAGATTATCACTGTTCATATTAATCTGACATGGGGGGGCAGTTGATGAGATTCAGGGGCAGGGGGGCAGTTGATAAATTACGAGTGCGGCAGTTGATGTTACAGTGATACAGAGGTGTCACAGAGGAAGATGTTTATTTGGGGGAAAGAGCTTCGGAAAAAAGATCATTTACATTCCTAATCACATTTGATAGAAAGAACATTTCCACCAAATGAATAAAGGGGATGGACAATCTAACTTATAAGGAGAGACAAGCTAAATTAGATTTATTTACATTAGAAAAGAGGTGTCTAAGAGGGGATATGATAACTATATACAAATATATTCAGGGACAATACAATGAGCTTTCAAAAGAACTATTCATCCCACGGGCAGTACAAAGGACTCGGGGCCATCCCTTAAGGTTGGAGGAAAGGAGATTTCACCAGCAACAAAGGAAAGGGTTCTTTACAGTAAGGGCAGTTACAGTGTGGAATTCATTACTCATTGGAGACTGTGATGGCAGATACAATAGATTTGTTCGAAAAAAGGTTGGACGTCTTTTTAGATAGGAAAGGTATACAGGGATATACCAAATAAGTATTCATGGGAAGGATGTTGATCCAGGGATTAATCCGATTGTTTTTTGTTTGCCTTCCTCTGGATCAATAAGTATAGATATATGATAAAATATCTGTTGTCTAAATTTAGCATAGGTTGAAACTTAATGGAAGGAAGTCTTTTTTCAACCTCATCTACTATGTAACTATGTAATTATATCCATCTCATAACCAAGTGATTTTCTATAAGATAATTCATGCTGATGTAACAGGGTATGTCCAGCTGTACCTGTTTCTCCCCACATAGTGTATCTGCTATGTAAGTCCTGTTAAGATCCAGGCATTAGCAGGTTATTCTGTGGGCCCTTGACCCCCCCCCTTTCTGCTTCCCCACAAAGTGAAGGAAGGGAGGTGGTGTCTCATGGCCTGTGTACAGCCCATTGTAGGCGGATACTGTCCTTGAGCCCGCCCCATCCAGAAGTTTCTAGGGGGAGTAGCCCAAAGTTTAAGAGACTTCCCCTTAGCCTTGAGAGGGTGAGGTTGTGTCACCCCCTGCTCCTCCTGGAGTAAGGAGGGTGAGTGTGTCCCTCTCTGATCCCTGGCTAGGGTGAAGGAGGGAGAGGTGATGGTGGGAGTTGTGTGTCTCCCCCATGGCGGGGTAAGCTTTCTCACTTGGGCTGGCTAACCTAAGACCACCTGGAGCAGAACAGTGGAGAGAGAAAGCACCGTCTAGAAGTCCTGGGACGTGTGGAGAAGACTATGCTGCTAAACATGCTGTATGATGCCATGAATAAAGACCATGTAAAGATACCTCTGCCTAAGGTGTCAGCTCCTGGGCTGGAGGGAGGTATGTGTGTAGTGATAGGGGCTGGCACCTGCATTTTGTGGGATCCATCACTCCTGGAGGTGCTGACAACCTTATGAAGAACACAGAGTCCTTGCGAGCCAGTCCTCTCATGTCTCATAACAACAAGCAGATCACTCAGACCTCCTGTGAACCAACAGGTGAAGCACTGCAACAGCGAGGTAATGGGCCTGCTCCCACACACTGCTCCCTAAGTGAGGTGGGGGGGGGGGGGAGAACACATGTTACACTCACTACCAGCATCAGCTATAACAGATGTAACTATATAAACTGCACAAATACACGGTTTTGGAAAGTATAAAGAGTACACAGGGGGCTATGCACGGAGCTCAATGGCTTTGTGTTCTGATTTTCGAAAAAAGCAGGTTCGTTAAAAAGTGAGGCCGGGGACGCGATGCACTAAGGCCTTGAGGCCTTTTTTTAACATACCTGCTCAAAATAGCTCAGAACAGCCACAGCGTACGTGTTTCTTTTTCCCCCCCTGCTAGCGTTCTTAACCTTTACGTACGCTAGGTGATAGAAAAAATAAGCCGCTTGTAACATTTGCATGGAGATTTGCCATCTCCATGCAAGGCTGTTACAGGCGATCGTACAATAAATAAATACATTTTAATAATAGTGTACATGAGCAGGGGGTCTCAGGACCTGAACCACATTGGTTTCAGGTCCGAGGACCCCCTACTTCAGGAGATACAGGCCCCGTTATGGGGTGCCGGTATCCCCTGCACTTTAAAGCTCCCGCGTCACGTGACCGGGACATTTAAATTCTGCAGAGGGATACCGGCACTCCATAAAGGGGCCTATATCTCCTGAAGTAGGGGGTCCCCGAGGCTGAAATCAATGTGGTTCAGCTCAGGAGACCCCCTGCACATCTACATTAGTATTAAAACACACATAACAATAAACAATAATTCATTACCGTAGCGCCTATCCGCTATGGTAATGAAGCTGCTTTAATGTATTTTTAATAATAGTGTGCGGGAGCAGGGGGTCCCCTGAGCTGAACCGCATTGATTTCTGCCTCAGAGACCCCCATTTTCTCTCGTCTTTGTTCTCTTCTCTCTCTCTCTCTCTCTTTTTTTTATTGTTTTGTTTGTTTTTATTTTTTTGTTGTTTTCTGGGTTGTTCTTTGTTGTTTATAAGTTCGTTTCTTTTGTTATTATGTGTTACTTCATTATACCTTTCTGATTTCTCCCTTGCTCTCCTTTTGTCTACCTTCCACTTTTTCCGCTCTCTCTCCTTCTCTCTCAGAGAGAGGAGGGATGAGATAGTGAAAGAGGAGAATTTGCTTACATTTGGTTGCTTTCACTTGTTACACTTCATGGTAGTGAGGGCAATGAGGAGCAGCAGATGGGGCTTTTTTACAGTATAACGGAGTAAAGATTTTGTTTATATGAAAGCTAACAGCTCCTACTTTCCTTATCCCAAGGCTAATATTATAAGAAGAATCTCCAGGGGACACCTGAGCAAATCTAAAGCAATATATACATTAAAAACTAACTATACTTAGAAAAAATGGTTTACTGAAATATAAAATGTTACTAAATATAACATTACACTTGGTTCTCTGTATAGAGCCATGGCTGGTCCCATCCGGATCTATTCTTTCTGCTCCCCCCCTGTCACTTTAATTTCTCATAGATACAAGAGACCGTGCAAGGCTATCCTGTGTGGGGTTACCCCCCTCATGCAGCCTCCTTGATTAAGGAGGGAGGTGACACGGGTGTGTGGCTCCAAGCATCATTGCGACCTGGTGCCCTCCCTTTTTCAATGGAGGAGCCTTCCAAATTTGAGTCGTGTTTATCCTCCCGACACCCGGCCCCCACTGCGGAGGGGCGGATTCCCAACATCCGCCATAGATATGAGCTCATAGCCCATCCCGGGTCTGAGAGACCAAGATCTGTGCAAGCACAGGGCCTGAACATTAACTGCTGGCCACCCCATCCAAGGGCCTGAAAGCCATTCTCCTGCCATAAATCCAACGCTGTGATACCATCTCGCTGTCTGCTACAAATAAAGACTCCTTTTATATACTTCTGAAGTCACATCTATTGGACAAAGTATAGCAAAAAGTACTTGTCCTGGTCAGGGATCATGCCTGCATGCTCTGCTGTAGCCTGCTTTGACTGGAGGCGCTGTCACTGAATGAAAGAACCTGAGTATCAACGAAAGCCTGTCCTGTTCCCACAACATCGTGGAAAGCTCATCTCTCCTGGACCCTCACAGGTAACCTAGCACCACATGGCCTCAGCCTATGCAAGATCTCCCAGAGGGGGGGTGGTCTGGGGTACAGTGATACAATTGAGGCGCTGTGAAGTGCAGCAACAACAAGGCTTTTAGAGACATTGGCACGAAGCAGAAGCTGTAAAAGGGTCCGGGGCCGCCCCTTGAAGCTCCACCAGGGACCCGGCACCTATCCATGTTAAGAAGGGGGGGACCACTCTCTGACGGGAAATCCAGGAAGAGCTTGCCAAGACCTTTACCAAGGACAGACTGTTTTGGGACGTTCCCTGAAGGCATGTTACCCAGGAAGTGAAGACCCTTCATTATTGTCAAGACAGGGATGGACCCTATCAGTTTCAGGCTGGTTCCCGTGCATGATAACTGTGCTAGTTGGGGGTGCACCCTGAGGGTATGTTCCAGGGCGCGTGTACCCTACTTCAAATATAGACAGTGGTTGGTGTGACGCACTAAAACGGGAAATACAGGGACATGTACCCTTAAAGCTGCTAACAAAGAATAACTGGGGCCAGGAATCTTTCAGTTGTTGCTGGGACCCTGGGAATGTTATAATGGGGGAGCACTCGTGGGAAAGTATCAAGGAAGTGTGAACCCCTCATCTCACCTCAAAAGGTATGGACCCCTTTCCGTTTGTAGCTGGGGGCCCCTGTGCCCTAATTGATATGGACTGTGCTGTTTTAACCATGTAAGTTTAGAACGGGCCCCTGACGCATCACCAGGGACCCTTGTAACCTCTATTGCAATGACTTTCTGAGTACTTTAACATGGAGTGCACGGCAGATCTACCGCGCAAACAAATGGTGCGTTCCTGCCGAAATCCACGGGACCCAGCATGTTTTGCAAAGCCAGCTGCTCTTTTGAGCAAAACCCTTGCATCAAGTTCGGCGGCGAAAACACTGATTGTCAACGGAGACCAGCTCTTCTAACAACCCTTATATATAGAGATCATCACAGGCAAAAGAAGCAGGTGAAATAACATGATGGTTTTATTGGATAGAGCCGTCGGAAACACACAAATACAAAAATATACAAAATATACAAACATACGTGTGTGGGGAATGAGATCTAACCTTTCCTAGGTGTCAGGACCCACTTCAAAACTTCAAGTGGGTTCCCCTGTCCCTTTCTGCCTCAGGATATCGGAGTGCTGCCACAGCAGCCACTCTACATGAACCTCCAGCTGGTCACAGTCTTTTATAGGTATTGGGGGGGGGGGTGGGTCTTGTTATATGTATGGGGGTCTTTTTTTATGTATTGCGGGGGTGGGGGTCTTGTTAGTGGGTAAATTTTGCTATGTATTGTGGGGGCTGTTTGTGGGGGATTGGTATATAGTGTATGGGGGGCTTTGGGGAATTGGTATATGTATTGGGGGCTGCTTTGGGATTTTTTATATGGGTTGGGGTATTTTCCCTATGTATTGGGGAGGTTTTTTAATATGGTGTGTGTGTGTGTGTGTGGGTGTTGTGTGTGGGTTTGTGTGTGTGTGTGTTTGTGTGTGTGTGTGTTGTGTGTGTGTGTGTGGGTGTTTGTGTGTTTGTGTGGTGTGTAGGTGTGTGTGTGTGTGGTGTGGTGTGTTTTATATATTTATTATTTGTAAATGTGTTCCACCGGAGTACCATTGGAGTTACCCTTTCATTTTCAAGTATGTACTGGACATAAATTGAAGACAATTAATACATGGTTACAAATACGTTACTAAGTGAAAAATGTATACAGTATATACAGGACAATAGCATCCCAGTTAGAGATAATATATATTATAGGCGTATGCAGCCAGTTACATATATATATATACTTTTTTTTGTATGTGACCGTCTCCCGAAGCGCCCAACAGCGCTGTCGAGAACGTGGAAGCGGGAGCTCACAACACCGGCTGCTTTTGTGGCACCATGTTACTGAATTGAGCGACTGTCCCCCTGTAATCGTCTTCCAACTACCGTATCCACTTGGGCGGACTTCGTAAAAGACAACATACACTGTATGGGGGATATATGTGAGTGGCCATTTCTTATTTTGAATATTTCCATAACTGATTTGCTCCCTACACTTAGTCTGCCTTTTCTTCTTGTGTGCATAGCTTGTTACTTACCCTGCTCATCCTGGTACTGATACGTGATCCAACTAATACTACATCAATATCCCACCATTATATCCAGAGGGAACCTGGAAGGGCACATCGCTTATTTTACCTCTGTGAAAGTGAGTGTGTACTCATTAGGTGTCATAATCACTTATTTGGATTTTTTTTTCCCCCACAGTATGCCTATGTATTTCTGTTTTGGTTTTTTTACTATGTAATGGTTCCTGTGTTCCCCCGCATTTTTTCTACAGGTGTAGGTAGCAGTTACATGATATACTGTATATAAGTTTGTTTTTGTATGGATTTGGGGGTGGGAAGTTTTTGGTATGTTTTGTGGTGGGAATTTTGTGAGGGGTGGAAGAGGTGGGGGGGGTCATTGGTGTGAGGGGGGGGTTGAGTGGAGCTTGGGGAGTAATTAACTTGAGGAGGGATGAGGAGAGAGGGGTGAGGGAGGAAAAGAGGAGTAAGAGTGAGACGCAGGGATAGAAATACATGCGAGAACGGGAGAGGTAAGAGGGGGTGAGACGGAAGGGGGAGGGGGGGTCGAAGAGATTGGGATCGTAGGTGTGAATTGGGGGGGGGCGGAGGTGTGCTCGCAATCCTGCCGACACTGGGGGCCTTCTTTTAAAAATTGTTTGTCCTGGGCCCCACGATTTCTGTTGGCGGTTCTGTAGGTCCCGTTCTCCTTCTGAAACAGCGTTTTTAGATTTCAGGTCTCGCCTTTAATCATTTTGTGTGGCCAGATCACTGTCAGTACCTGCGCAACTTTCCCGCTCTGACTCGCACTCCGATCGGAGACATACTCTCGGCTCGTCCTCTGCCTTCCTTCCCAGCGCCAGACATTCCTTGCTTGCGTCGGTAACCTTTAGGATCCAATGTGTTTTGCATGACGTTGGCATCCTGACGCTTCCACTAGCGATGTGTGTTTTATTTTTTATTTTTGGTTTTGTTTGGTGGCTTTTTTGATGCGAGTAATCGCGCCGGTTAGGCGAAGCTCAAACCTCTTGCCTCCATACCCTGCGCAGCCGTGCGTGCTGTCCTACTTTACAGTAATCCTGACGGGAAATCATGTATCTGATATTATAGTGAGAAAGTTGAGAGTGTGACATAAAGGGGGGGGGGGGGGTCTGAATTAAACATCACTAGGATCTAACCGCAGCCTTTTTATTCACATCTAAGCGGCCATTTTTGTCTGTCATCATTTTGTGTGTTTTTGTTTCTGTCTGTGTCCACCCATTTTGTCTTCTGTCTACATGAAGCTGCATGCGAATAGGAAGTTTTTAATTTGAAGAAATATTTTTCTTTTTCTTGTCCTCCCAGAACATTTTGTGATTAAGCCATCTAGCTAGCTGCAAACCTTGAGACAGAGATAACCGCTGTGAAACTGGAATAAAGATAAGTCACTTCTCACATTTAAAGTGGTAGAAATACAGAGGGGAGGGTCTCACGGTGAAATGTACTCCTGTAAGAAATACATACACAGGAGACCCTGAAAGGTTGCGTATGCAGAATAAAGGTTACGAGCTTGCATAATGAGTTTTTAGCTGACTCAATAATTTTTGATTTCTTTCATTTTTTTTTAGAAACTAATGTTCTCATATTCATATTTGTTTATCTTATACGCAAATATAATGATGCGCAGCAACCTCATAACGGGGGCGTGAGCTTTAGTGTTAGGGTATAAATATGTCTTGTAGCCTTAGACATGTCAGAGAGCTTTTCAAGCTGCCTCCTTGTGCACTTGCATGTACAATAAAACTCACTTTAATTATTCTGCGAACCCTATTTTTTATTGAGCTTTTTATTTCACCCACTTTCACAATACACACTATGGGGGTCATGTACTAAGCTCCGATAATCACTTTAGAGCGCAAAGTGCTCTTAGAACGTGATTTTGCACTCAACCCGTATGCACTAAACCAACGCAAACAGGCACTTTGCGCTCTAAAACTTACTTTTTTCAGGAATTTTTAAGAAGTCCAACTTTGCTTGTTCGTAACCCTGTTTGCGTTAAATTCTGCCCTTAGCGGGATGCACTAAGCAACGCAACCTTAGCATATACGCGAAAGTTGCGTTGATCAGAACACGTCAGGTCAGAGTAGACGCATAAAAAGCTGGACTTTAGAAAAAATTATTGGCTTTTAATTTTTTGCATGCGCAAAACCCATACTGGCCGGCGGTTTCCCCGGCTGACCCCGCGGGTCCGGAGGAGCCGGGGGTCCGCGCGGGTGTGCCGGGTTCCCCACGGGAGTTCCGGGGTACCGCGGGCCTGCGTACAATGTTGCGCCTCAAAAATAAAAACAATAATTATAACTAAATACACCACAACCCCCCTAACATACTATACAGTAATGGGCAAAATTACTATTATCCACATATGGATAATATGCATTTGCCCATTGTTAAATACATATAATTACATAAATACAGTCAATATATAGTGACACTTACCTTTACAGGCACCCACGATGAGCGTCCTTCATCTCATCTATCTCATCCTGCCCATGCCCCTCCGTGCGTGCAAAACATCTCAACAATTACAATAGCCAATGTATATCCCCTAACCCCTTAATCACCATAGCGTTATTAACTGCTACAATCATTAAGGGGTTAACCCACACTCACCCACCACTCGGGAAGCATACATACCTTCCCCTCTAACCCCCACCCTTGAGCCTAACCACCCTCAACTACTACCCAGCCGGGAGGTCAACCCACATACCCTTGGGGCCAAATCCCCTCCTCCACCCCAGTACCCCCAATAAAAACAATACCTGCCCCACAATAAACATCATTCTATTATTAATACATAACCCACCCCCTGTGCCCCCCCCCCCCATAAATACAATGATTTATACTTTTACATACAGGGTTCATACCCCAGCCCCACCCGAGTCCCCGGTGGGCCTGACGGGTCACCTCACAGACCTACAGTTCCAGCAACTTGTTATACGGGTCTGAAGGCCTGTTGGTGGGTCCCTCCAGGTGCCATGGCCCACCAGGTGATCTCTGGCGGGTCACCGTGGGCCACACTTGGGTCCCCACGGTAGGCCGTGTATGTCTGGGGGCCCCTGGGTCAGACCCACAGGTGTCTAGGGGCCTCGGGTGGTGTCCCACCGGGTGTCCTGTCGACCCGGGTGGTCCTACGAGTCCACGGTGCCCCCACAAATGTGTGGCCACCGGTTCTTCCCCGCAGGTGTCCCCCGTGGACCACGCGCCTGCGATACCCGTAAAGCCCGAGGATACCTCAGGGGGTCCTCCAGAGGTCTCCTCTCAGACCAAAGGAACCAACCTGTATGTAAAAAAAATAAACCGGGGCCTATACATTAAATACATACTCCACCCCCCCCCAACACATACCGTACAATATGTGCAAAATACTATTATCCAGATATGGATAATAGATTATTTGCCCAATAATGAAACACATAAACATGCATAAAATCAAACATGAATCTTAATCTTAATCACCACATTGCATGTTAAAATAAATCCAGCATTGATTGTAAAATATAACTCAACAAACCAGTAGCTACACAATGTAATGAAATGTCACACAATTGCATTGAGTGGTGTACATGATGCAATTAATCTGTGCATCATGTAACACTATGCAAAATATATGTAACAATAAAATACACTATGAACAATGTCCCCTAACCCCACCAATGCCATCATGAAAATCAATAGAAACGCAAACATCAATACAATGAGCATCAATCAATTAATCCATTTCCTCAAACAATTACAATACAATAAAAATCAATTATCAATCCCTATTCAATTCCTAATCAAGAACAAACCATTGCCAAAAGAATTCTTATTTAAAGTAACCACCATCATTCTAATCTAACTACTGTACCAGAAATAAGCATTACAAATAACCTGTAACTAAATACAAATTACATTACTCACAACAATGACAAATAAAGCTAATAAATACATTAGCCATACATGAAAGAACTTAACACTAGCAAAACAATCATTATTACCCTGTATGTCTTATCCATATAGATAGATAAACATAACATACAAGGGCAATAATAGAGCATAAATACAATCATTTACATACAAAAATCACATAGAATACACACCCATTCAGTGTCCGTGAATGTAGGTATATAAATAATACATTCACGGACATAAATGGGACTGAAAAAATTAAAGCATGATCAAAATCCAAAAAACCTTTAAAGTAAAAATAATAAACTTTTCTTTGTTTACTCACCATTAGATGCCCACTCACCGAAATCCAGGCGACCCGGAAGCACGGAACCAATCCACAGGTAACATAAAATAATAAACCCTTACAATCCACGTCTGTGTCTTTTTTCTTCTATTTGTAATCCTTCCCATCTGGGGGTCTTCTTTCTTCTCTGTGGGTCTTCTCTCCGTCTTCTTCCTTCGTCATTCCATCTTCTTACGCACGCCCTTCTTTCTTTTCTTCTTAGGAGGGGAGGTGTTCCTCCTCGGCGACCGGCTTCAAAATGAGGCGACATAGGCTTTTATAAGGCCTATGACGTCACATTTTGGTCAAATGTTCCCCCGGTCCTGATTGGGCCGTGAAAAACATGTGATTTGGCCGGGGAAAAAAGATGACGTCATTTAAAGGCAATGAAAGCACAGCCATCAGAAGGCCTATGCTTCAATTGCCTTTAAGATGACGCCATGAAAAGAAAGATGGCCAGCCTCACATGGTACGGTAGCCAATCAGAGCGTGGGAAAACATCCCAACTCTGATTTTGCTTAGTTTCTATTTGATTTTCATGATGCATTGGTGGTTAGGGACATTGTTCATAGTGTATTTTATTGTTACATATATTTGCATAGTGTTACATGATGCACAGATTAATTGCATCAGGTACACACTCAATGCAATTGTGTGACATTTCATATACATTTGTGTAGCTACTGGTTTGTTGGTTTATATTTCAATCAATGCTGGATTTATTTTAACATGCAATGTGGGTGATTTTAAGTTAAGAATTCATGTTTTGATTTATGCATGTTTTATGTGCTTCATAATGGGCAAATAATCTATTATCCATATATGGATAATAGTTATTGCACATTATTGTACTGTATGTGTTGGGGGGGGGGGGTGGATGTATTTTGGTTCCTTTGGTCTGTGAGGACCTCTGGAGACCACCTAGTATCCTCTGGCTTCTCACGGGTATCATGGCTGGCGGTCACGGGGACACCTGCGGGGAGAACCAGTGGCCACACATCTGTGGGGGCACCGCGGACCCGTAGGGCCACCCGTGGGTCACCAGACCCCCGGGGGAACAACCCGAGGCCCCTCAGAACACCTGTGGTCTGACCGGGCCCCCAGACATACGTGGGCCTACCGTGGGTGACCCAATTGTGGCCCATGGTGACCCGCGGAGACCACCTGGTTGGCCATGGCGCATGGCGGGAAACCCACCAACAGCCTCCAGACTTGTATAAACAAGTTGCTGTTAACTGTAGGACGGTGAGGTGACCCGTCAGGCCTACCGGAACTCACGTGGGCCTGGGGTATGAACCCTGTATGTAAAAGAATAAATCATGTATTTATGGGGGGGCACAGGGGGTGGGTTATGTATTTAATAAATAGAATGATGTTTATTGTGGCAGTGTATTGTTTTTATTGTGGGTACTGGGGATGGGGGGAGGGGATATTGGCCCAAGGTATGTAAGTTGACCTACCAGCTGGGTATTGGGTGAGGTATTAGGCCTCACGGTGTGGGGGGTTCTGGTGGAGGGTATTATGCTTCCCGAGTGGTGGGTGAGTGTGGGTTAACCCCTTAATGACTGTAAGCGGTTAATAACCGCTATGGTGATTAAGGGGTTAGGGGACATTACATTGGCTATTGTGATTGTTTTGCATGTTTTGCCGCAGCAGAGGGGCATGGGAAGATGAAGATGAGGATGAAGACGGCCTTCATCGTGGGTGCCTGTAAAGGTGCCTGTAAAAGTAAGTGTCATATATTGACTGTATTTATTGTAATTTATATATTTAAAAGGGCAAATGCATTATTATCCATATGTGGATAATAGTAATTTGGCATACAGTGCGTATGTGTTAGGGGCGGGGGGATGTTGTGTTGTTTATTGGGGGGCAATTGTCCCCATAAACAGTCAAATGTGTCTTAATCCTTCATTGCCTTAGCGTCTATCCCTAAGGTAATGAAGCATTAATGTAAATTTTAATAATAGTGTGCGGGAGCAGGGGGTCCCCTAGCTGAACCGCATTGATTTCTGCCTCAGAGACCTCCTGCTTCACGAGTTACAGGCCCCGGTTTGGGGCATCAGTGCCAGTGTGGACGTCATATTTATAGAGCTCACGTCGCGTCTTGGATGCTATAAATATGGCGGCGACACTGGCATCCGATGGCCCATACCGGGGCCTGTAACTCGGGAACAGGGGAGGCAGAAATCAATGCGGTTCAGCTCAGGGGACCCCCTGCTCCCGCACACTATTATTAAAATTTACATTAATGTAGCTTCATTACCTTAGCGGATAGACGCTAAGGCAATGAAGGGATTAAGACACATTTGCATGTTTATTGGGGACAATTGCCCCCAATAAACAACACACATCCCCCCGCCCCCTAACACATACAGCACTGTAATGGGCAAAATTACTATTATCCACATATGGATAATAATGCATTTGCCCATTTTAAATATATAAATTACAATAAATACAGTCAATATATGACACTTACCTTTTACAGGCACCTTTTACAGGCACCCACGATGAAGGCCGTCTTCATCCTCATCTTCATCCTTCCCATGCCCCTCTGCTGCTGCAAAACATGCAAAACAATCACAATAGCCAATGTAATGTCCCCTAACCCCTTAATCACCATAGCGGTTATTAACCGCTACAGTCATTAAGGGGTTAACCCACACTCACCCACCACTCGGGAAGCATACATACCCTCCACCACTAACCCCCCACACCGTGAGGCCTAACTACCCTCACCCAATACCCAGCTGGTAGGTCAACTTACATACCCTTGGGGCCAATATCCCCTCCCCCCATCCCCAGTACCCACAATAAAAACAATACACTGCCCACAATAAACATCATTCTATTTATTAAATACATAACCCACCCCCTGTGGCCACACCCTAATACATGATTTATTCTTTTACATACAGGGTTCATACCCCAGGCCCACGTGAGTTCCCGGTAGGCCTGACGGGTCACCTCACAGTCCTACAGGTTACCAGCAACTTGTTTCATACAAGGTCTGGAGGCCTGTCGTATATATGACAGTCATTGTCACTATACGGCCAGGCAATAGTTAAACCTCATGTGCAGTACGGCAAAACAAGAGGTAACCTGTTTTGACGGCTCCTTTTTGGTCTGTGGTTCCTCACAATGCAGACGTGTGTGACATTAAACGGTCACGTGTTCATGGGGTTGTGGGTAATCAGACAATTAGGGAACTCATCAGTTTGTTAGGAAGTAACTAGATTATCACTGTTTATAAATCTGACATGGGGGGCAGTTGATGAGATTCAGGGGCGGGGGGCAGTTGATAAATTACGAGTGCGGCAGTTGATGTTACAGTGATACAGAGGTGTCACAGAGGAAGATGTTTATTTGGGGGAAAGAGCTTCGGAAAAAAGATCATTTACAATTCCTAATCACATTTGATAGAAAGAACATTTCCACCCAAATGAATAAAGGGATGGACAATCTAACTTATAAGGAGAGACAAGCTAAATTAGATTTATTACATAGAAAAGAGGTGTCTAGAGGGGATATGATAACTATATACAAATATATTCAGGGACAATACAATGAGCTTTCAAAAGAACTATCATCCCACGGGCAGTACAAAGGACTGGGGCCAGCCCTTAGGTTGGAGGAAAGGAGATTTCACACAGACAACAAAGGAAGGGTTTCTTTACAGTAAGGGCCAGTTACAGTGTGGAAATCATTACTCATTGGAGACTGTGATGGCAGATACAATAGATTTGTTCGAAAAAAGGTTGGACGTCTTTTTAGAGGAAAGGTTACAGGGTATACCAAATAGTATTATGGGAAGGATGTTGATCCAGGGATTAATCCGATTGTTTTTGTTTGCCTTCCTCTGGATCAATAAGTATAGATATATGATAAAATATCGTTTGTCTAAATTAGCATAGGTTGAAACTAATGGAAGGAGTCTTTTTTCAACCTCATCTACATGTAACTAGTAATTATATCCATCTCATAACCAGTGATTTTCATAAGTAATTCATGCTGATGTGTAACAGGGTATGTCCAGCTGTACCTGTTTCCCCCACATAGTGTATCTGCTATGTAAGTCCTGTTAGATCCAGGCATTAGCAGGTTATTCGTGTGGCCCTTGACCCCCCCTTTCTGCTTTCCCACAAAGTGAAGGAAGGGAGGTGGTGTCTCATGGCCTGGTACAGCCCATTTGTAGGCGGATAACTGTCTTGAGCCCGCCCCATCCAGAAGTTTCTAGGGGGAGTAGCCCAAAGTTTAAGAGACTTCCCCTTAGCCTTGAGAGGGTGAGGTTGTGTGCACCCCCTGCTCCTCCTGGAGTAAGGAGGGTGGAGTGTGTCCCTCTCTGATCCCTGGCTAGGGTGAAGGAGGGAGAGGTGATGGTGGGAGTTGGTTTGTCTCCCCCATGGCGGGGTAAGCTTTTCACTGGGCTGGGCTAACTAAGACCACCTGGAGCAGAACAGTGGAGAGAGAAAGCACCGTCTAGAAGTCCTGGGACGTGTGGAGAAGACTATGCTGCTAAACATGCTGTATGATGCCATGAATAAAGACCAGTAAAGATACCTCTGCCTAAGGTGTCAGCCCTGGGCTGGAGGGGAGGTATGTGTGTAGTGATAGGGGCTGGCACTGCATTTTGTGGGATCCATCACTCCTGGAGGTGCTGACAAACTTATGAAGAACACAGAGTCCTTGCGAGCCAGTCCTCTCATGTGCTCATAACAACAAGCAGATCACTCAGACCTCCTGTGAACCAACAGGTGAAGCACTGCAACAGCGCAGGTATGGGTACTGGCCTGTCCCACACACTGCTCCCTAGTGAGTTGGGGGGGGGGGGAGAACAACATGGTACACTCACTACCAGCATCAGCTATGAACAGATGTACTATATAAAACTGCACAAATACACGGTTTTGGAAGTATAAAGAGTACACAGGGGGCTATGCACGGAGCTCAATGGCTTTGTGTTCTGATTTTCGAAAAAAGCAGGTTCGTAAAAGTGAGGCGGGGGGACGCGATGCACTAAGGCCTTGAGGCCTTTTTTTAACATACCTGCTCAAAATAGCTCAGAACAGCCACAGACGTACGTGTTTCTTTTTCCCCCCCTGCTAGCGTTCTTAAACTTACGTACGCTAGGGTGATAGAAAAAATAAGCCGCTTTGTAACATTTGCATGGAGATTTTGCCATCTCCAGCAAGGCTGTTACAGGCGATTACAATAATAAATACATTTTAATAATAGTGTACATGAGCAGGGGGTCTCAGGACCTGAAACCACATTGGTTTCAGGTCGAGGACCCCCTACTTCAGGAGATACAGGCCCCGTTATGGGTGCCGGTATCCCCTGCAACTTTAAAGCTCCGCGTCACGTGACCGGGACATTTAATATCTGACAGAGGATACCGGCACTCCATAAAGGGGCCTATATCTCCTAGTAGGGGGTCCCCGAGGCTGAAATCAATGTGGTTCAGCTCAGGAGACCCCCCGCACATCTACATTAGTTAAAACACACATAACAATAAACAATAATTCATTACGTAGGGCCTATCCGCTATGGTAATGAAGCTGCTTTAATGTATTTTTAATAATAGTGTGCGGGAGCAGGGGGTCCCCTGAGCTGAAACGCATTGATTTTGCCTCAGAGACCCCCTGCTTCCCGAGTTACAGGCCCCGGTATGGGCCATCGGATGCCAGTGTCGCCGCCATATTTATAGCATCCCAAGACGCGACGTGAGCTCTTATAAATATGACTGTCCACACTGGCAACTGATGCCCCAAACCGGGCCTGTAACTCGTGAAGCAGGAGGTCTCTGAGGCAGAAATCAATGCGGTTCAGCTAGGGGACCCCCTGCTCCCGCACACTATATTAAAATTTACATTAATGCTTCATTACCTTAGGGATAGACGCTAAGGCAATGAAGGATTAAGACACATTTGACTGTTTATGGGGACAATTGCCCCCCCAATAAACAACACAACATCCCCCCGCCCCTAACACATACGCACTGTATGCACAAATTACTATTATCCACATATGGATAATAATGATTTGCCCTTTTAAATATATAAATTACAATAAATACAGTCAATATATGACACTTACTTTTACAGGCACCTTGTACAGGCACCCACGATGAAGGCCGTCTTCATCCTCATCTTCATCCTTCCCATGCCCCTTGCTGCGGCAAAACATGCAAAACAATCACAATAGCCAATGTAATGTCCCCTAACCCCTTAATCACCATAGCGGTTATTAACCGCTTACAGTCATTAAGGGGTTAACCCACACTCACCCACCACTCGGGAAGCATAATACCCTCCACCAGAACCCCCCACACCGTGAGGCCTAATACCTCACCCAATACCCAGCTGGTAGGTCAACTTACATACCCTTGGGCCAATATCCCCTCCCCCCATCCCCAGTACCCACAATAAAAACAATACACTGCCACAATAAACATCATTCTATTTATTAAATACATAACCCACCCCCTGTGCCCCCCCATAAATACATGATTTATTCTTTTACATACAGGGTTCATACCCCAGGCCCACGTGAGTTCCGGTAGGCCTGACGGTCACCTCACCGTCCTACAGTTACAGCAACTTGTTTATACAAGTCTGGAGGCTGTTGGTGGGTCCCGCCATGCGCCATGGCCAACCAGGTGGTCTCCGCGGGTCACCATGGGCCACAATTGGGTCACCACGGTAGGCCCACGTATGTCTGGGGGCCCCGGTCAGACCCACAGGTGTCTGAGGGGCCTCGGGTTGTTCCCACGGGGGTCTGGTGACCCACGGGTGGTCCCTACGGGTCCGCGGTGCCCCCACAGATGTGTGGCCACTGGTTCTTCCCCGCAGGTGTCCCCGTGACCCGCCAGCCTGATGATACCCGTGAGAAGCCAGAGGATACCTCAGGTGGTCTCCAGAGGTCTCTCACAGACCAAAGGAACCAAAATACATCCACCCCCCCCCCCCAACACATACAGTACAATAATGTGCAAAATAACTATTATCCATATATGGATAATAGATTATTTGCCCATTATGAGCACANNCACATAAAACATGCATAAATCAAAACATGAATTCTTAATCTTAAAATCACCACATTGCATGTTAAAATAAATCCAGCATTGATTGTAAATATAAACCAACAAACCAGTAGCTACACAAATGTATATGAAATGTCACACAATTGCATTGAGTGTGTACATGATGCAATTAATCTGTGCATCATGTAACACTATGCAAAATATATGTAACAATAAAATACACTATGAACAATGTCCCCTAACCACCAATGCCATCATGAAAATCAAATAGAAACTAAGCAAAATCAGAGTTGGGATGTATTTCCCACGCTCTGATTGGCTACCGTACCATGTGAGGCTGGCCATCTTTCTTTTCATGGCGTCATCTTAAAGGCAATTGAAGCATAGGCATTCTGATTGGCTGTGCTTTCATTGCCTTTAAATGACGTCATCATTTTTTTCCCCGGCCAAATCACATGTTTTTCACGGCCCAATCAGGACCGTGGGAAACATTTGACCAAAATGTGACGTCATAGGCCTATAAAAGCCTATGTCGCCTCATTTTGAAGCCGGTCGCCGAGGAGGGAACACCTCCCCTCCTAAGAAGAAAAGAAGGGCGTGGCGTAAGAAGATGGAAGACGAAGGAAGAAGACGGAGAAGACCCCAGAGAAGAAAAGAAGACCCCCAGATGGGAAGGATTACAAATAGAAGAAAAAAGACACAGACGTGGATTGTAAGGGTTTATTATTTTATGGTTACCTGTGGATTGGTTCCAGTGCTTCCGGGTCGCCTGGATTTCGGTGAGTGGGCATCTAATGGTGAGTAAACAAAAGAAAAGTTTATTATTTTTACTTTTACAGGTTTTTTGGATTTTTGATTCATGCCTTTAATTTTTTCAGTCCCATTTAATGTCCGTGAATGTATCTATTTATATACCTACATTCACGGACACTGAATGGGTGTATTCTATGTGATTTTTGTATGTAAATGCATTGTATTTTATGCTCTATTATTGCCCTTGTATGTTATGTTTATCTATCTATATGGATAGACATACAGGGATAATAATTGATTGTTTTGCTAATGTTTAAGTTCTTTTCATGTATGGCTAATGTATTTATTAGCTTTATTTTGTCATTGTTGTGAGTAATGTAATTTGTATTTAGTTACAGGTTATTTGTAATGGCTTATTTCTGGTACAGTAGTTAGATTAGAATGATGGTGGTTACTTTAAATAAGAATTCTTTTGGCAATGGTTTGTCTTTAGGAATTGAATAGGGAATTGTATAATTGATTTTTATTGTATTGTAATTGTTTGAGGAAATGGATTAATTGATTGATGCTCATTGTATTGATGTTGCTTAGTTTCTATTTGATTTTCATGATGGCATTGGTGGTTAGGGGACATTGTTCATAGTGTATTTTATTGTTACATATATTTTGCATAGTGTTACATGATGCACAGATTAATTGCATCATGTACACACTCAATGCAATTGTGTGACATTTCATATACATTTGTGTAGCTACTGGTTTGTTGATTTATATTTACAATCAATGCTGGATTTATTTTAACATGCAATGTGGTGATTTTAAGATTAAGAATTCATGTTTTGATTTATGCATGTTTTATGTGTTTCATATTGGGCAAATAATCTATTATCCATATCTGGATAATAGTTATTTTGCACATTATTGTACTGTATGTGTTGGGGGGGGGTGGATGTATGTATTTAATGTATAGGCCCGGTTTATTTTTTTTACATACAGGGTTGGTTCCTTTGGTCTGCGAGAGACCTCTGGAGACCCCCTGAGGTATCCTCGGGCTTCTCACGGGTATCAGGCTGCGTGGTCCACGGGGGACACCTGCGGGGAAGAACCGGTGGCCACACATTTGTGGGGGCACCGTGGACTCGTAGGGACCACCCGGGTCGCCAGACACCCGTGGGAACCACCCGAGGCCCCTCAGACACCTGTGGGTCTGACCCGGGGCCCCCAGACATACACGGGCCTACCGTGGGGACCCAAGTGTGGCCCACGGTGACCCGCAGAGATCACCTGGTGGGCCATGGCACCTGGAGGGACCCACCAACAGGCCTTCAGACCCTGTATTAAACAAGTTGCTGGTAACCTGTAGGTCTGTGAGGTGACCCGTCAGGCCCACCGGGGACTCGGGTGGGGCTGGGGTATGAACCCTGTATGTAAAAGTATAAATCATGTATTTATGGGGGGGGGGGGCACAGGGGGTGGGTTATGTATTTAATAAATAGAATGATGTTTATTGTGGGGCAGTGTATTGTTTTTATTGTGGGTACTGGGGGTGGAGGAGGGGATATTGGCCCCAAGGGTATGTGGGTTGACCTCCCGGCTGGGTAGTTGGTGAGGGTGGTTAGGCCTCACGGGGTGGGGGGTTAGAGTGGGAAGGTATGTATGCTTCCCGAGTGGTGGGTGAGTGTGGGTTAACCCCTTAATGATTGTAGCAGTTAATAACCGCTATGGTGATTAAGGGGTTAGGGGATATTACATTGGCTATTGTAATTGTTGAGCATGTTTTGCAGCACCGGAGGGGCATGGGCAGGATGAAGATGAGGATGAAGACAGCCTTCATCGTGGGTGCCTGTAAAAGGTAAGTGTCATATATATTGACTGTATTTATTGTAATTTATATGTATTTAAAATGGGCAAATGCATTATTATCCATATGTGGATAATAGTAATTTTGCCCATTACTGTATAGTATGTGTTAGGGGGGTGTATTTAGTTATAATTATTGTTTATTATTTTTTGAGGCGCAACATTGGTACCGCAGGCCCGCGGGTACCCCGGAACTCCCGTGGGGAACCCGGGACACCCGCGCGACCCCCGGGCTCCCTCAGGGACCCCGCGGGGTCAGCCGGGGACACCCGCCGGCCAGTTGTATGGGTTTTGCGCATGCAAAAATTAAAAGCAATAATTTTTTCTAAGTCCAGCTTTTTATGCGTCTACTCTGACCTGACGTGTTCTGATCAACGCAACTTTCGCGTATGCTAAGGTTGCGTTGCTTAGTGCATCCCGCTTAAGGGCAGAATTTAACGCAAACAGGGTTACGAACAAGCAAAGTTGGACTTAGAAAAAATTCCTGAAAAAAGTAAGTTTTAGAGCGCAAAGTGCCTGTTTGCGTTGGTTAGTGCATCGGGTTGAGTGCAAAATCACGTTCTAAGAGCACTTTGCGCTCTAAAAGTGACTTATCGGAGCTTAGTACATGACCCCCATAGTGTGTATTGTGAAAGTGGGTGAAATAAAAAGCTCAATAAACAATAGGGTTCGCAGAATAATTAAAGTGAGTTTTATTGTACATGCAAGTGCACAAGGAGGCAGCTTTGAAAAAGCTCTCTGACATGTCTAAGGCCTACAAGACATATTTATACCCTAACACTAAAGCTCACGCCCCCGTTATGAGGTTGCTTGCGCATCATTATATTTGCGTATAAGATAAACAAATATGAATATGAGAACATTAGTTTCATAACAAAAATGTATAAGAATATCAAAAATTAATTGAGTCAGCTAAAAACTCATTATGCAAGCTCGTAACCTTTATTCTGCATACGCAACCTTTCAGGGTCTCCTGTGTATGTATTTCTTACAGGAGTACATTTCACCGTGAGACCCTCCCTCTGTATTTCTACCACTTTAAATGTGAGAAGTGACTTATCTTTATTCCAGTTTCACAGCGGCTTATCTCTGTCTCAAGGTTTGCAGCTAGCTAGATGGCTTAACATCAACAAAATGTTCTGGGAGCAAGAAAAAGAAAAATATTTCTTTCAAATTAAAACTTCCATTTCATGCAGCTTTCATGTAGACAGAAGACAAAATGGGTGACACAGACAGAAACAAAAACACATCAAAATGGATGACAGACAAAAATGGCCGCTTAGATGTGAATAAAAAGGCTGCTTAGATCCTAGTGCTGTTTAATTCAGACCCCCCCCCCCCCCCTTTATGTCACACTCTCAACTTTCTCACTATAATTATCAGATACATGATTTCCCGCTCAGGGATATACTGTAAAGAGGACCAGGCACGCACGGCTGCGCAGGGTATGGAGGCAGAGGTTTGAGCTTCGCCCTACCCGGCGCGATTACTCGCATAAAAAAGCCGACAAAACCCAATAAATAAAAAATAAAACACACATCGCTAGTGGAAGCGTCAGGATGCCAACGTCATGCAAAACACATTGGATCCTAAAGGTTACCGACGCAAGCAAGGAATGTCTGGCGCGGGAAGGAAGGCAGAGGACGAGCCGCAGTATGTCTCCGACTCGGAGTGCGAGTCAGAGCGGGAAAGTTGCGCAGGTACTGACAGTGATCTGGCCACAAAAACTGATCTAAAGGCTGACCTGAATCTAAAAACGCTGTTTCAGAAGGAGATACGGGACCTACAGAACCGCCAACAGAAATCGTGGGGCCCAGGACAAACATTTTAAGCAGGCCCCCAGTGTCGGCAGTATTGCGAGCCACCCTCCCCGCCCCCCCATTTCACACCTCACGATCCCAATCTCTTCGACCCCCCTCCCCCTTCCGTCTCACCCCCTCTTACTCTCCCGTCTCGCATGTATTTCTCTCCCCTGCGTCTCACTCTTACTCCCTCTTTTCCTCCCTCACCCCCTCTCTCCTCTCCCTCCGTCAAGTTAATTACTCCACGCTCACTCATCCCCCCCCCTCACACAATGACCCCACGCTCATTCCCTCCCCCCTCACAAAATTCCCCCACAACATACATACCAAAAAACTTCCCACCCCCAAATCCATACAAAAAAACTTATATACAGTATATATATGTAACTGTTACCTACACCTGTAGAAAAAATGCGGGGGAACACAGGAACCATTACATATGTAAAAAAACAAAACAGAAATACATAGTGCAATACTGTGGGGAAAAAAATCCAAATAAGTGATTATGACACCTAATGAGTACACACTCACTTTCACAGGGTAAAATAAGCGATGTGCCCTTCCAGGGTTCCCTCTGGATATAATGGTGGGATACTTGATAGTAGTATTAGTTCGGATCACGTATCAGTACCAGGATGAGCAGGTAAGTAACAAGCTATGCACACAAGAAGAAAAGGCAGACTAAGTGTAGGGAGTAAATCAGTTTAGTGGAAATATTCAAAATAAGAAATGGCCACTCACATATATCCCCCATACAGTGTATGTTGTACGAAGTCCGCCCAAGTGGATACCGGTAGTTGGAAGACGGATTACAGGGGAACGTCGCTCACTTCAGTCACTGGTGCGCACACAGCAGCCGGTGTGAGCTCCCTGCTTCCACGTTCCTTGACAGCGCTGTTGGGCGCTTCGGGAGACGTCACATACAAAAAAAACGTATATATATATATGTAACTGCTGCATACGCCTATAATATATATTATCTCTAACTGTGCATGCTATGTCCTGTATATACTGTATACCCTGTTCACTTATGTAACTGTATTTGTAACCATGTATTAATTGTCTTCAATTTATGTCCAGTACATACTTGAAAATGAAAGGTAACTCTCAATGTTACTTCCTGGTAACACATTTTTTATCAAATAAATAAATATATAAACACACACCAGCACACACACACAACACACACACACACCACACACACACAAACACACACAACAACACACAAAAACACACACACAAACACACACACCACACACAAACACACACAAACACACACAACACACACACACACACCATATAAAAACACCCCAATACATAGGGAAAATCACCCCAACCCATAAAAAATCCCCCAAGCCCCCCAATACATATACCAATTCCCCCAAGCCCCAATACATATACCAATTCCCCACAGCCCCCCCAATACATAGCAAATTTACCCACTAACAAGACCCCCACCCCCGCCCAATACATATAAAAGACCCCCAATACATATAACAAGCACCCACCCCCCCCCCCAATACCTATAAAAAGACTGTGACCAGCTGGAGGTTCATGTCAGAGTGGCTGCTGTGTGCAGCACTCCGATATCCTGAGGCAGAGAAGCGGACAGGGGAAACCCACTTGAAGTTTTGAAGTGGGTCCCTGCACCTAGGAAAGGTAGATCTCATTCCCCACACCACGTATGTTTGTATATTTTTGTATATTTTTGTATTTTGTGTGTTTCCGAGGTCTATCCAAAATAAACCTCATGTTATTTCACTGCCTTCTTTTGCCCTGTGATTGATCCCTTATATATAAAGGTGTTAGAAGAGCTGGTCTCCCGTGACATCAGTGTTTTGCCGCCGAACTTGATGCAACGGGTTTTGCTAAACGAGCAGCTGGCTTTGCAAAACCCATGCGGTCCCGTGGATTTCGGCAGGAACGCCATCTTGTTTGCGCAGTACATGCCGTGCACTCCATTTTAAAGTACTCAGCAAAGTCCATTGCAATAGAGGTACACAGGGTCCCTGGTGATGCGTCAGGGGCCCGTTCCTCAAACTTTACATGGTAAAACAGCACAGTCCATATCAATTAAGGTGCACAGGGTCCCCCAGCCTACAACGGAAAGGGGTCCATACCTTTTTGAGGTGAGATGAGGGGTTCACACTTCCTTGATACTTTCCCACAGAGTGCTCCCCCATTATAACATTCCCAGGGTCCCCAGCAACAACTGAAAAGATTCCTGGCCCCAGTTATTTCTTTTGTTAGCAGCTTTAAGGGTACATGTTCCCTGTATTTCCCGTTTAGGTGCGTCCCAACCACTGGTCTATATTTGAATGAAGGGTACACGCTCCCTGCTAACATACCCTCAGGGTGCACCCCAACTAGCACAGTTCATCATGCACAGGGTCACCAGCCTGAAACTGATAGGGTCCATCCCTGTCTTGAACATAATGAAGGGTCTTCACATTTCCTGGTAACATGCCTTCAGGGAACGTCCCAACACAGTCTGTCCTTGGTAAAGGTCTTGGCAAGCTCTTCCATGGATTTCCCGTCAGAGAGTGGTCCCCCCCTTCCTTAACATGGATAGGTGCCCAGGGTCCCTGGTGGAGCTTCAGGGGCCGGCCCCGGACCCTTTTACAGCTTCCTGCTGCCAATGTCTCTAAAAGCCTGCCTTGTTGCTGCATCTCAGCAGCGCCTCCAATTGTATCACTGTACCCCCGACCACCCCCCCTCTGGGAGATCTTGCATCGCTGCAGGCCCATGTGGTGCTAGTTACCTGTGAGGGTCCAGGAGAGATGAGCTTCCACGATGTTGTGGGGAACAGGACAGGCTTTAGTTGATCCTCAGGTTCTTTTCATTCAGTGACAGCGCCTCCAGTCAAAGCAGGCTACAGCAGAGCTGCAGGCTGTCCCTACCATGACAGTACTTTTCTGCTATACTTCTGTCCAATAGACTGTGACTTACCAGAAGTATATAAAAGGAGTCTTTATTTGTAGCAGCCACTGCAGATGGTATCACAGCGTTGCATTTAGTGGAGAATGGCTTTCAGGCCCTTGGATGGTGCTGGCCAGCAGTTAATGTTCAGGCCCTGTGCTCTGCACAGATCTTGGTCTCTCAGCCCCGGGATGGGCTTGAGCTCCTCTCTCTTCCCCGGCTGGGAAGGAACAACTGACTCTATAATTTGGAAGGCTCCCTCCCTATTGAAAAAGGGGAGGGCACAGGGTCTGCACCATGATTGGCTGCAACACACACCCAGTGTCACCTCCTCTCCTTCCAATCAAGGAGGCTGCATGAGGGGGGTAACCCCCACAGGATAGCCTGTCACGGTCTGTATCTATGAGAACTTAAGTGACAGGGAGGCAGAAAGATAGTCTGGACCAGCCATGGCTCTATACAGCTAACCAACTGTTAATGTATATTTTAGTAACCATTTTATATTTCAGTAACCATTTTTTCTCCTATAGTCTTAGTTCTATTTTTAATGTATATATTGCTTTAAGATTTGCTCAGGTGTCCCCTGGAGATTCTCTTATAATTATTAGCCTTTGGGATAAGGAAAGAATGTGAGCTTGTTAGCTTTCTATAAACAAAGCTTTACTCTTTAATACTCCCACATCCCCCTCTCTCTCCTTTCCCTCACTCCCTAATAACAAGTGAAAGGCACAAATGTAAGCAACATCTCCCTCTCTCTCCCTCTCTCTCCCTCTCTCTCTCTCTCTCTCTCTCTCTCTCTCTCTCTCTCCCCCTCTCTCTCCCTCTCTCCCTCTCTCTCCTCTCTCTCCCCTCTCTCCCCTCTCTTCATGATGGGCAAACATACAAAAAACAAACTCTCTCCCATCCCTTCCTAACTCACTTACCCTCCTGCTCACCCACACTGCCAGAGAGTAGACAGGTCCAAGTGGTGTCCAATACACACAGTAGGCTTGGGCAGGGGGGCGCACACGTTTTTCCCTGCTCCCCCCTGCCGGCGGTCACCTCGCCCTGCAGCTCCCCCGGCACTTAATTTAAGTGCCTTTGGGAATTGCACGGGGCCTCTGTAACCCGAGCGCCCCCCGCAGGCAGTCTCGCGCCCCCCGGTTTGCGCACCGCTGGTCTAGGGTGCAGAGGACCAGAGCAACGCCAGCAACTTCCCATGGAAAAAAGGGAGATTTCTACCACAAACTATAACACCAAACGGCTCAGGCAGCACAGCATGCTGGGGGATTAACCCTTTCCTCTCACAGTCAGGGTCTTTGGCTTTGCCAGGTGCTCTATAAAGTTATTATAATAACAGCATCTCCTCATATCACCCGATCCTGCTGGGAGTATTAATGTCATCTATCACATTTGAATCTTTCCAAATGAAATGTTCTCATCATCAAAGTTATTTGGAAATGCAAATGAAAGTCACAGAGCTGCCACCTCCGGGTAACATATACTGGTGCTGGCTGAGGCCTTCAACTGGGTTTGGAAATGGGTAAAACTGGGTTTGAAGTGAGAAAATTTCCAAAACTAGCACTTTTCACTTTAAAAAATATCCAGTTTCCCTTGCTGAAAAATCCACCTTAGAAACCATATTATACACAATTAGCCAATAAATAACCAAAACAGTGTTTCCTATGAGGAAAATGGCAGCCAGCATTGTGTACGCTCCCAGAAATAACATTTACAGGAAGATAGCTCGGGAACGCAGACACCCAGAAAGGGAGAAATCTCTGCAGAGAACATAAAGTCTCCGGCTGTTTGGCCTGTGCTCCAGCAGGGGTATCCGTAAAACCTGCACTATTAGTGGTCCCTGAAGACTGGAGGTGGAGATCCCTGCTTTAGGTAACACTGAGGTGTCCAGATTGGGAATGTGACCAAGAAATACTTTTTTACTGGGACTCGTTAATGTGGAGAATATTAATCTGAGCAATACATTTTTGTAAAACTAGTGATTTTATGCAAATTTTTATCTTTGTGACTTTCACCGAACTTTTTTTAAGTTCTCTGAACTCTGCTGTGATTGGAAGGAATCCAGAATGGAGACACCAGGACATTTGCATGTGCTTTGCACACACGTTTATTTTATCCCGGCTCTGCCCCATGTGCCAGTCAGATACCGAGGCATCAGGTGTAACGCTCATACATCAGAGAGGAAGAGCAGTAACAAACGCAGAAGAGCAATATGCTGACTTGGGTTTATATATTGTGGTTAACCATCAGTATACTTGCAACCATAGCAGGCACCATCTTCAACTCGTGTATCATGGCTGTGAGCTACAGAAACTGGAGAATAGATATCAGCCTGAATCTATGTGATCTAATCCTACTTAGTATGGGTCTGTCTAATTTAATGCTGCAGTGTATAATGAACACACTATTGTGGCTTCCTATGGTCCAGTCTCACATCCGATTCTACAGAGAGATCTACTTAGCTCTGCTTGTTCTTCAAATGTACCTAATTTGCTTAAATATCTGGCTCACTGGCTGGCTCTGTGTCTACTACTGCATAAAAATTACCAACTTCATGCATCGTCTCTTCTTCCGAGTGAAGCTATGGATTTCTTCTGTGTTGCAGAAGCTGCTGCTGATGTCAGCCGTGGGATCCTTTATTATAAGTGTCCCATCGCTGTGGCTTTGCCAGCAAATAGATCCTCAGGAAAACAGCACTTACAGTCTCACAGCCAACTGCAGTGCATTCAGTGAAACATCTGCTTTTTATATCTCTAACATAGTCATTGCGGCCGTGCTGGGATGCTTTATGCCCATTCTGTTGTCCCTCATTTCAATTGGGCTCACACTGACTTCTCTCTGGGGACACGTCTGGAGGATGAAGCAGAAGACATCAGACTTCAGCATTCCCCGGTTACAAGTTCATTCCAGAGCAGCCAGGACCATGATACTGCTTGTTGTCCTCTCCATGTCTCTCTGCATTACAGAACTCTGCCTCCTCTTCCTTCCCTACAGACAAGAAAACATTTTCAGAAATATCTGTTGGTACTCTCTCCTGTGCTACCCCACAGCACAAGCCATCATTCTAATCCAGGGGAACTCCAAGTTAAGGAGAGTGTGTCAGGGGATCCTACACTGCATTAACCCTTTGAGAGCCGCATGCCATACTGTAGGGTGATGGACTTTGTTAGCTGGTTTTCTAGAGGAGATCGTGTCCTGCGCTCATGTGGAGCAAAGCGCAGAGATATGGAGTCTCCCTCTTCCATTTCTGTAATCAGTGACACGGTGATCCTGTTAACACTGTGAGGAGGGCTCACGATACTGTAACGTGCTGGAGGGGCCGCTGCACTCTGGTGCTTCTCTGTCCCTCCTGCACTCATAGGTTTAAGCTCTGCATGGATATAGAACTAGGTGCAGGAAAGGAACATGTAATGAACCCCTTACGCTGCCGGTGTCTGTAACACAATAAATATACAACTGCTAGTAATAAATGTGCTCCCTTGTTTGTGTTTATAGACAGGTAATTGTACAGAGGGAAGTTACCGATGTAACAGCAGAACCAGCGCAGATTTCCCTCTCTGGTTTCTCCATTTCTACCTTCCTCTCTCTGACCATAATCTCATCTCATTTTCTCTCTCTCACGTCTCCCCTTCTCCACCTCCATCTTCCCCTCGTTTCTGCAGAGACCTGCGCTCTGTTAACCTCCCGGCTCTTGTCTCCACTTTGCGTTTCTCCCTCTCCTCTCTCAGCCCCGCTACAGACTCTAACAGCCCGGTCAGAAACTACAACTCTGCCCTATCCTCCTCTCTTGATGTATATGCACCTCTTTCTCTCTCTGCCGCTCTCGCCCTTCTAACCCCAGACCGTGGCTAAACTGCCACACACACTTGGCTCTTGCACTCACTCTTCTGCCACACACTCATGCTGCTCCTGCACTCACTGCTCTGCCAAACACGCACGCTGAATCCCTGCACTCGCTCATCGGTAACACACACTGTGACGGTAGGAGGTAGCCGGCCTTCATTAATAAAGGTGGAGCGCGGCTGGCTGCCCCTGAAGCCATATTGCAAGGGCTGAGATTGTCAGCTCTTGGGTCTAATATTGTACCTTACTGTGTTGCCCTGTAATTTTGTTCCCCTTATACTGTCCCCCATAGGGTTATAAACTAGTAATCGTGTGTGTGGGGTTACCTGTGTAAGCCCAGTGGGCCAGTTAATGCATTATATGCTGTATTCCCTTGGACTCATGGTCCCGTAGCTGCCTGGGCAAGCTTATAAGTGGATTGCCTTGTATGGGTGGCCCCTTATGAGAAATAGCTGCAGGGCAGACTTCTAGAACATGAGGGAAAGGGAGGATATTTTAACCTGTATTGCCTGCCAGTAAGGTTTTAGAACCCCCACATTTTCGGTCCAAATGGTGGAGTGCAAGCTCTAGGGACCAAAGTTTAGTTTAGCTGTTTTTGTAAAACTACAATGCATGTTGTGTTTGTCCTGTGAGGAAAACCCAGTTTGAGGACAAAAGGAAGCCACATGTGAATTAGCATTTCAATGCCACCAGCTCAGATACAGGGATTCCCTGTGTTAATTGCAAGAGACATGCAGGTTTTTGCACAGGGTGAGGGGTGAGATCCATTTGGTGAGCAGGATATCTGGATTAGAAAGACTTTGTTTCACGTAGACACAGCGGATCAAGGGAAAACAGTTGTTGGAGTTCAAATTCATAAGCACGACTCCCATTGGCCAGTTTTGAATCTTGCCCGCCTATGAGTGAATGCACAATCACAATCCGTGCTCTAATTGGCCAACAGCCCCCTCAGTGTATTAGATAGGGGGCAAGCCCTATATAAGGGAGAGCAGTAAAGCAGCTCTCTCTCTAATTTTCCTGTTGGAGATTGGAAGACAAGCAGCTGCTGGCGGGCCTCTCAAAGGTGCTTCTGAGTGAAAGAGCTATTCATACAGGGAAGCATGGGGACGCCTAGCCAGCAGGCTGGATTTCAGTCCAGGAGTCCAGGACAAGGGTCCTCTCAAGGTAAGCCTTTGCTGAAGCAGGCGCTTTGCACCTATGAAAGCCTAGTTTTTAAACCCAGACCCCAGCAAGTGTGTATATTCTCTGTATTTTGTATTTCTGTGTGTTTCCGAGGTCTTATCCAAATAAACCTCATATTATTTCATTATTGTGTTTTGCCTTGTGACTGATCCCTTAAATATAAATGTGTTAAACGTCCTGGGCTACCATGACACGCGCATGCTGCGCTCCCCCACCCGTTCCTCTGAACACCCCTGGAGATAATCTCACACTCTCGCAGACTTCCTTCACTACAAATGTATCTTGTCCTGTTTCAACTCTGCCTGCTCCCAGTTTAAACAAACCTACTTTTCGGCGATTTTCGCGCCAAAATCACGTAGCGCGATGACGTAGGTGGGGGGGAGTGCTCTATAAGACAGTGAGGGCGAATGACACGGATCAGCTCTTTGATAAAGGACAATCCTTGTCCGAAACGCATCAGAGTGTGTGTCCCTGTTACCATGTAATATCAATAAATATATTTTTAACCCACACCTTGCTGGTCCCCTTCTCCTACTTGGCTGTGCACCGCTGCAATCACAGGATTTATTTTCTACAAGCTTATAATGGGTTGCCTTGTATGGGTGGCCCCTTATTAGAAATAGCTGCAACGCAGACTTCTAGAACATGAGGGAAAGGGGGGATATTTTAACCTGTATTGCCTGCCAGCAAGGTTTTAGAACCCCCACATTTTAGGTCCAAATGGTGGAGTGCAAGCTCTAGGGACCAAAGGTTAGTTTTGCTGTTTTTGTCAAACTAAAATGCATGTTGTGTTTGTCCTGTGAGGAAAAACCGGTTTGAGGACAAAAGGCAGCCACTTGTAAATTAGCATTTCACTGCCACCAGCTCAGGTACAGGGATTCCCTGTGTTAATTGCAAGAGACATGCAGGTTTTTGCACAGGGTGAGGGGTGAGATCCATTTGGTGAGCAGGAAATCAGGATTAGAAAGTCTTTGTTTCACGTAGACACAGCAGAGCCAAGGAAAGCGGTTGTAGGAGTTCAAATTCATAAGCACGACTCCCATTGGCCAGTTTTGAATCTTGCCCGTCTATGAGTGAGTGCACAATCACAATCCGTGCTCTAATTAGCTGCCAGCCCCCTCAGTGTATTAGATAGAGGGCAAACCCTATATAAGGGAGAGCAGTAAAGCAGCTCTCTCTCTATTTTTCCTGTTGGAGATTGGAAGACAAGCAGCTGCTGGCGGGCCTCTCAAAGGTGCTTCTGAGTGAAAAAGCTATTCACAAAGGGAAGCATGGGGAGGCCTAGCCAGCAGGCTGGATTTCAGTCCAGGAGACCAGGACAAGGGTCCTCTCAAGGTAAGCCTTTGCTGAAGCAGGCGCTTTGCACCTAGGAAAGCCTAGTTTTTAAACCCAGACCTCAGCAAGTGTGTATCTTCTCTGTATTTTGTATTTCTGTGTGTTTCCGAGGTCTTATCCAAATAAACCTCATATTTCATTATTGTGTTTTGCCTTGTGACTGATCCCTTAAATATAAATGTGTTAAAAGTCCTGGGCTACCATGACACGCGCATGCTGCGCTCCTCCACCCGTTCCTCTGAATGCCCCTGGAGATAATCTCACACTCTCGCAGACTTCCTTCACTACAAATGTATCCTGTCCTGTTTCAACTCTGCCTGCTCCCAGTTTAAACAAACCTACTTTTCTTCACTAATCACCACTCACAAGTCTAACCCACGCTGACTCTCTGAAGTGATATTTCTGTCATTTGTCTCCCACCTTCCACTGCTCAGCATTACCCCTCTACATATCATATAACCTGCTCATGCAGATGGGCAAAACATATCCAAATGCTTTAATTATTTAATACATTACCAGGAAGAGGTTCATACACTAAATTTAGCAGCATTTTGACGCGGATATGATCTGCTTCAGGTGCTTGACAGTAGAGATCCATGAGCTACAATGCACTCACATGCTAACAAATAAAATAAGCAGATTGACCACTCTGGGTCCCGTAGTGTGAAGCGTGGATAAGTGCTGTGTGTGAAGTCTTCACTGCCGTATCTGGGGACAGCGTCTGACGTCACAGGTGCTCTCCGCCAATCGGAATCAGCTGCTAGAATCAGTCAGACCTGCGCAAAGCTCAGGAATGGCAGCAGGCACGCGTTCCAGCATGCAGGAAAACGCAGCAACCCTCAGTCGTGTCCACAAACGATCTCAGCAATCCACGATTTCAGAGAATGCAGAATCCGCAGGGTGAACGCCAGAAAACCCTACGCGTTTCATCCGGAAACGACCGGACTTCTTCAGGGGTGTACGGATCTTCTGTCCCGGCCGAGCTGAGTCTTACAAAAGACTGGCTCCGGCCAGGCACGTCACGGCTATTTCGCCGAAAGTTGCGTGCGCGCTCACCGCACGTTCACTGGGTGTTCCCGCGCCACAATAGAAAGCGCTATGGCGCTTTCTATTGAAAGCGCCAGAGGAGCTGGAAAACGGCCGCGAGCCTTCTCGGCTCGCAGTGGGGCACTGCCGCACGGCGCCCGCGGTCTAGCCGCTTTAAATTCAGCGGCGCCGCTACTGTATGGGTAGTCAGTCCAAAATAAATAGTCCCAAAACTTGGACGTCACGGCGCAAGGGAACAAAGATGATTGTCTAGCAACCCTAGTGCATACTTAAAACCAACTACACTTAGTTAAATGGACAATATAAATACCATATTTACAGAAAATATATATTATCTACAGAAAAGTGGATTAATAATGAGGAATAGAGGATCTAGGAGGAGAAAAACAATTAGTAGTAAATAGACTCAAAAATATAAATTCAATTGATCTATGCATTACCACATGTACACATATAGAAGCATGTGAAAATACACATACACACGTGTGAACATAAACATATACATTATATATTAAGAATACCAATAAATATCCCAAAATTATTAAAAAATATTAAAAAATATTTATAAATATATAAAATATATATATATAAAAAAGGCCCAATAAGCTAAAAATTATTCAATTTAATTTAAAAAGATCAGATCGATATCAATATTGAGACCCCATGGTTTAAGTGTTCTCATTTTATGGATCCAGAAGGTCTCTCTCTGGGAGATCTCCGGAATCCAATTCCCACTTCTCCAGTGTAAAGTGACCAGATCAAAGCCAAGAGAGCTCAAACCTTCAAGTTCAAGCAGTTTCACTTATTTACACATTGGGACAGCACGAGCGCAGATTACCACACATTGTACTCCAGTAACTAACGCTGGAACTAAGACCCACAGAGTATCTTCCCGACTCATTTAGAGGTACTGGCTCACAGCGCTGTGTAATTTACC
>WSYH01012732.1:0-18261 GCA_036426205.1 Ascaphus truei
TATATTAATACATTTGGTAGTCTTTTGACACCACCAAAATCGTTTGTGTGCTCCTTCTATTTTTTTGCTTATTACTGTTATATAGGATCCAGCTTTGGGACGCCGGGATCGACAGGAGGTAAGCACCAAAAGTGATTTTTTTTGTTTAATGCAGTGGTGTGCATCATTCCCTCTTGTATACAAATATCAGAGTAAGATATTATTGCCACGCATGAGAAATTAGCATCAAGACTTGTCTTTAACATTAAAACAAACCGCAGTCCATTAAATATTGTATTAAGGGTAGTCACGTCTGCACATAAAGAGAGGTATCTGATGAAGGATTCGGTAGCAAACCCTGGTGTGTGCGATCTGAAGGAACCCGAGTACAAAGAAACAGCACCGGATTTACCAGAGAGAGCAGCTTCAGCACCTCCCGCCACACATGCGAGTGTGCCAGGTACAGGATGGACCACTGTGTGTGTGAGGTATAGTTATATGCAGGGAGTGTGTGTTATGTGCAGGGATATACTGATATGTGGGATTGTGCGTTTTATACAGGGATATATTGTTATATGTGGGATTGTGTATTATAAACGTATATAGGGGCTGTGTCTCCCCATACTGGGGGTCTGTCTCCCCATACTGGGGGTCTGTCTCCCCAAACAGGGGGGAGGCTTCGTCTCCGCAGGGGGGGGAGGCTGTGTCTCCCCATACAGGGGGGAGGTGTGTCTCCCCATACTGGGGGGCCAGTGTCTCCCTATACAGGGGGCAGATACAGGCACCGCTGCACCAACTAACTGAACCCAATTGTTACTTTGTGGTGCTATCAGTAAATGAAAGGAGAGAATAATGTTATCCTGTACGCTGTAGGAATGCATGATACTCCATTCAGTTCCATCTCACGATAACCCCTTAGCAAAATCACATCCACACAGGGTAAAGTTTGCGTGAGAGATGAAAATAAATCCCCCCACACTTCCCAACGCGCAAACATCTGGACTGTGGTCTCCTCCCCACTGCACTCTCCCAGTGTGAAGTGCAGGAGTACAAGGAATGCAGGCTACTGAGTGAGAGGGGAGTGCGAGCGGTGCGTGAGGGGAGTGCGAGCGGTGCGTGAGACCGCTTCGCAATCCCCTCACGCATCCTGGTCGCACTCCCCTTATCCGCACCGCTCGTCACTCCCCTCACGCACCGCTCGCATCCACGGCCACCGTTCGCCCTCACGACACCGCTCCCACTCCCCACTCACGCACCGCTCGCACTCCCCTCACGCACCGCTCGCCCCACTCCCCTCACCACCGCTCGCACTCCCCTCACGCAACCGCTCGACTCCCCTCACGCACCGCTCGCACTCCCCCTCCACGCTCTCACTCCCCTCACGCACCGCTCGCACTCCCCTCACGCACCGCTCGCACTCACCCTCTCACTCAGTAGCCTTCATTCCTTGTACTCCTGCCCTTCACACTGGGGAGTAGTGGGGAGGAGACCACAGTCCGATGTTTTGCGCGTTGGGAAGTGTGGGGGGATTTATTTTCATCTCTCACGCAAACTTTACCCCTGTGTGGATGTGATTTTGCTAAGGGTTATCGTGAGATGGAACTGAATGGAGTATCATGCATTCCTACAGCGTACAGATAACATTATTCTCTCCTTTCATTTACTGATAGCACCACAAAGTAACAATTGGGTTCAGTTAGTTGTTGTGCAGCGGTGCCTGTATCTGCCCCCTGTTATAGGGAGACAACCTGCCCCCCAGTATGGGGAGACACACCTCCCCCCTGTATGGGGAGACACGCCTACCCCCCCCCCCCCTGTTGAGGAGACATGGCCCCCACCTCCTGTATGGGGGAAGACACAAAGCCCCCCCCTTATGTGAGATGCACCCCCCCCCCCTCCTTGTATGGAGACAAGTCCCCCCCCCCCGTAGGGGAAGACACGGCCCCCCCTGTATGGGGAGAAAAGGCCCCCCTCTTGTATTGGAGACACAGCCCCCCCCCCCACTGTATGGGGAGACACAGCCCCCCGTATGGGGAGACTAGAGCCTCCCCCCTGTTTGGGAGACAGACCCAGTATGGGGAGACAGACCCCCAGTATGGGGAGACACAGCCCCTATATACGTTTATAATACACAATCCCACATATAACAATATATCCCTGTATAAACGCACAATCCCACATATCAGTTATCCCTGCACATAACACACACTTCCCTGCATATAACTATACCTCACACAACACATTGGTCCATCCTGTACCTGGCACACTCGCATGTGTGGCGGGAGGTGCTGAAGCTGCTCTTCGCTGTAATCCGGTGTGTTTCTTTGTATCCGGGTTCCTTCAGGATCGCACAACCAGGGTTTGCTACCGAATCCTCATCAGATACCTCTCTTTATGTGCAGACGTGACTACCCTTAATACAATATTTAATGGACTGGCGGTTTGTTTTAATGTTAAGACAAGTCTTGATGCTAATTTCTCATGCGTGGCATATACTTACTCTGATATTTGTATACAAGAGGGAATGATGCACACCACTGCATAAACAAAAAAAATCACTTTGTTGCTTCACCTCCTGCGATCCCGGCGTCCCAAAGCTGAGTCCTATATAACAGTAATAAGCAAAAAATAGAAGAGCACACAAAAGGTTTGGGTGTGTCAAAAAACTACCAAATCATTAGAGTCAGTACAGGTAACGTTTCTGGACACCAGGTCCCTTCCTCAGGCGGAGTGTTTTGGTCTGAGGAGGGACCTGTGTCCAAAACGTTACCTGTACGGACTCTGATGTATTTGGTTGTCTTTTGACACCACCCAAACCTTTTGTGTGCTCCTTCTATTTTTTTTTTGCTTATTATTATTCGGATTTTGAATACTGAAAAACAAAGCTGTAAATGCTTTGCGGTGATGGGAACATGTTTATACCTCTGTATAGTTACGGCCTCCTTCTATCAGAAACGTGGACGTCCAGCGTAAGGACCGTTCCTCCTAAACGCCTGCCACTAAAACTTAGGCATTTCATACAGTATGTATCCCAATATGTATCCCAAGTCGCAGACTGTTGATACATTTTCTCCTTATATCAGAACTGTTTAGTATATATCTTCCTTCTCATTGTCGGGCTGCTTCTGTAACACTTGTGCAAGTTATATTATTTAAGGAGGGAGTTCTGTGCCTGGGAATGTCACCCTCAGTCGTGATTGCGAGCGTTCTCCATGAAATCGCTGTATTATCCCCCAAACACAAGGATGTTTCAAAAGAAAGGAATGAGAACCGTTTCTCCCGGAGACCTCTCTGCTCCCTGTTCCTCTAACCCCAACACTAACTGTCTGCCTTGTTTTTCCAAATTCCCTGCTGACTTAACCTTTGACCCCCACGCTCCCACAAACTCACCCTTCCATTCTGCCAGACACTCCTTTCTCCTGCCAGACTCACTCTCTCAACTCTCTCTCTCTCTCTCTCCTGCCAGACTCACTCTCTCTCCAGACTCCTCTCCAGACTCTCTCTCTCTCTCTCTCGACTCTCCTCTCCTCTCTCCAGACTCTCTCTCTCATCTCCTCTCTCTCTCTAGACTCTCTCTCTCCAGACTCTCTCTCAGACCTCTCTCTCTCTCTCTACTCCTCTCTCTCTCTCCGACTCTCTCTCCAGACACTCTCTCTCTCTCGCTCCAGACTCCTCTCCCTCTCCATACTCTCTCTCTCTCCCTCGCTCTCTCTCCTCTCTCAGACTCTCTCTCTCTCTCTCTCTCTCCCTCCTCCAACTCTCTCTACTCTCTCCCAGACCTTCTCTCTCCTCTCTCTCCAGACTCTCTCTCTCTCTCTCCAGACTCGCTCTCTTGCTTCTTTAGCTCTTTTTTTTATTCCTCTGGCTCTCTCCATCATCCCTTCCCTCCCTCTCTGTGCTGGGTGTGACCCAAGCATGCATATAGTAATAAGGTGGGGTAGGGGTCGTAGGTTACTGGTGCAAAACCATTGAGTGCGACTCCTTTCTAATGAGAAGATTTGACAGACCTCTAGGTAGGGGCAATAGTTAAGTGTTAGTGATACTCAATGCCATTTATACATTTGCACCATGTTTATTTTCAGAATGGGGGAGGGCATCTAGTAAGTGTGAAAGTGATTGCTTAAATATCACATGTTCCTGTTGTAACAGAATCAACTGTCGAGCAGTCTGTTACATGAGCTTGTTCCATATAGCTCATCCTTAATTAAATATTGATAATAGGTCTCTTTAACCACCGCCCAGCGATGCCATGTACCCTGCGCCTCGCACAAATCCAATGAAATTTACTGCACTACAGAGCAAGCTTTGCAGTCACTTCATAGATGACATGCTCCTGCACCGCTGCTAATGTTTCCAGGCATCTCCCCTAACCACTAAATCACTGCCCTGCTGAGATCTCTCATATCACGTAGATTGGGTTACAATCAATTACCTAGGTCTAAATGTGCGCTTCTCTCAATGACCGCCCGTCTACCGCCGCTGGGAGCCGTCCAAGCAAACCCACACGCCAGTACCTGGAACGCGTGCCCCTGAGAAAACTGGAGGTACCCCTATAATGTGCGTGGAAATATTAGTCTGTTAATAAATAGTGGCCATGAGAGATCCGGTTTAAGACCCGTTCTAGCCTTGCATGTCCTTCATTGTTTTATAATCCCTTTGCCTTATGTACTAAAAAGGAGTTGTAAGCTCTTTGGGCAAGATATGTATTGCACTTGTATTGTACTGCAGTGCAGCACAGTGTGAACTGGCGGTTGCTTCCTTATAATTGCAGAAACATGCACTGTGGCGTTGTCCTTGTAACAACACTGTGGGCAAGATCCACCAAGGCATTTCTATCGAAACGTAACGCGACGTTACCTAAAACAGGAACATATGTTCTGTTCCAGGAGTGTAACGCACACCCCAGTGCTAATTATATGCAAAAACCCACCATTGCACGTTATTTGAGCATTTCGTTGCATTATCTTCCAATAACGTCACCGTAAGTACTGTTTGTCGTGGGCTGAGCTTATAGTTATGGCGACGGCGCACAGCACCAAAGCAAGTACCTGAAAGTCCGTCGCGGTCCATTGTCAGCGAAACCCCACGACCGCACTGCGTAGCGACGTGGAGACCAAAAGCACAGGAGACAAAGGATTTTTTTGATACAACGACGGCCGCATCACATGACTGGCGGCAAGCCAATCACATCTCAGCTCTCCTTTTGTGCCTTCCCATTGCTGACGTCACCACCGCCCCTGGCCGCCAGCGAAATCGCACTACTCAAGTGTGATGTCATGTGGTCGCTAGCAGCATTGCAGTGCTCACTATGCACAGCCTTAGGCCGATCCTAGAAGGACAGGCCGCGCTGAGCGTGCGGACCGCTCCGCGCTGAGCCCCTGCATCCTCAATGAGGATGCCTTGAGAGGCGCGGGATTTTTCAACGCCACGCCAGCTGTTTTTCAAGCGCTGTTGGCTGAAAACATCCAATCAGTCGTGGAGCAACGTCACGCGCCGTGACGTGCGCCCGTGACGTTGACGTCAGTGCTCGGGGCGATTGCCCCAGCGACGTCACTGCCCGCCATCCCCAGTCCCCCCAGTCGCCCCCCCCATCTCGCCGCCCTCTAGCCCCCGAGCCTCAGCGTCAGTGCGGTCCAGCCCTGCTACCCCTTCTATGGCCCCGGCCTTAGTGTTACTACTCCCCCCACAGCCTCACTAAGTGTTTATCTCAAGCTGTGAAAAAAGAGAGGGAAATAACACTGGATATGAGTAACCCCAAGGTTAGCTATGACCTAACGTAACGCGAAGTTTCCGCGTTTACCTTAACGGGCTCCTATGATATGCAAGTTTATGGAAACAACCATAATTTGCATATTCTTATAACTAACACCGTGCAAGTTAATGCAATACTCGTTACGGGAGAAAACATGACCAGGATAGGTTAATCTCCTTTGTGGATACAGAATTACTCATAATGTGGCGTTAAATTTAGTTACGCGTCATGTTAAGTGACTTACGTGAGCTTGTGGGCGAGTCTGGCTTTAGGGGTTTACCGTACAGTGATGCAGAAGGACTCGGCGCCCAGCTTAGGACTACGGTTTTCTGGTTCAGAGAGGGCCGAGTAAGTGACCCCTCCAACATCTTTAGGCAGGACCAAGACATTTGATTACTGGATTATTCGATCCAGTCAAAGTGACAGGAAGGCACCAAGGATTTATAACCTAGATGTTCGTTGAATGTGGACTGTGTCTAAAAACAGAGATGTAACTGTCAGACATTAAAAAGAAAAAGCCAGCCCTGAAGTATACATTAAACATTTGTTCTGGGTCTCATGGAGAGGAGGCTGCTGATTTAAGTGGCTGGTAATGTTCCCCGTGTTTTTAAATAATAACAGGCACATTACAAAAAAACCTCCAGCATTTAAATCTGCTGTAAAAGGATGTGAAATGAACACCATTTTACTTTTAAGTTCTTTGTCAACCAGTTAGTCAAACCTTTAACAAAGTGTCTGTGACGTTATAAAGAAGGGGGACTGGAGGTTTTGAGTCGGTAACTGATTACACAAGATTGCCACTTGTATTCCTCCCTTAATCGCTAAGCTATTCTCGAGTTATTTTTCTGTGTTTTGTTATATTTGCGGACCCGGGTGGGAGGGGGGAGGAGATGTATCAAGGCCAGAAAATGTGCAAAAATTCCATGCACCAGGTAACTCCTTCTGCGCACACTTCCTAAATCGCAATCTGGTACACACAATGGCAAAAGTGATTTGTTACATTGACACAAAGTGGCGCGCAATGAACATTTCTCCCTTTGCCCCACGTATGCCCCAAAATGTATTTAGTAAAAAGCTCCCTGTGTCTGTGATTCTTCCTTTGCAAAAATGGCTTTTTTTCGCAGTGCCCATGGTGACTTTTGTTTTAATCATATGGGACCTAGTCCTTTTGGATGCCCGCTAAGCTGCCCTTGCTAAAGGAGCATCCCGTTTGCACCAGGCAGTGTAACGTGCGGGGAGAGTCCTGCAGATTCCCACCTCCTGCAGCCACATTACCTGCAGAATTACACAGCTGGTACTCACAGTTCCTGTGGGACAATTCCTGCCCCCAGCTTACAGGCGCTCTTCCTGGGTGATGAAATGGTCCATCTCATCTCAGGGTCATGCAGCTTCTCAAGGAGGGTCGATAGTAATAGGGGAATATCGGAAGGTGTGATGTGGTCTGCCGTTTAAATGAATACCTGTACTGCTAGGGAGCAGAAGGACACTCACTTCCCACTCTTCATGTTCACCATAAGAGGAATAATATTTGATGACCTGTCTGAAGCAATGAACGCAAACATCTGACCTGAGGTGACCTCTTCCCTGTCCTTAGCCTTGGTGTGACCCTTTCCAAATACCCAAGATCTGTCACCATATCGGTTTTATAGAACCCGGGTCATCCGGGTTCTATCCCTTCTATCAGTTTTCATAAATGTATGAAATGGTTGGGGACAAAGTTGAGGTCAGAGGTTAAGTCTGCAGGGGATGCAGAAAACATGGCAGACACTTTAGGAGACAGGAAGCTGGGGAATGTCTCTGGGATCGTTTTTCCATTCCTTGTCTCCACTTCTACATGGAAACTCCTTGTGTCCAGAAGGGAAGGTGGTGAGAATGCATCACAAGTGGAGGTCTTTCCCTGGGACAAACAACAAAGTTGCAAGGGGGCAGCCATACTCTCTATATACAATCCCCCCAGTCCTGGGTGTTTAGCAGCCATACTCTCTACATACAATACCCCAGTCCTGGGTGTTTAGCAGCCATGGTGCCATTAGCATCTCTCTGCTGAGATTGAATGCAAGACACCCCTGTACCCGTCTGCAGTTCCATTACTTTATCTTTTGTCATTTTGGTTTATTTTGCCCCAGAGTATTTCTGGTTGGAACGCAGAATGTAGGGCCACCGATGTTGTTCCCAAAAGGAAATCCCATGGAGTGAGGTCTTTAGAGAATGTTCTTTTTCTCTCTTCCCCCCCCCTCTCCTTTCTCTAGTCCTTGCACAAATTTGCCTGCGCACCAAGCACTGATTTTCTCTGTTAGTTGGGTCCCTAGAGGCTTTTCCACAGCTTTGTGCTTCTCTGGAAGTTGGCGCTGTATATGTTCAAAAAAGAAGAGAAAGAATGTAGTTTGTAGGAATGGTTTGTTACCTTAGTCGAGTTCAGCGGCAGCTGCTTAACTCACTTTTGTACTGTGCAGTACAAAAGAGAATGAAACTGAAAAGCAGTCACAAGATCTGGGACAAAAGCAGGGATCAAGCAACACGCAACCACCGCAGCACGGTAACATGGTGAACACCAGCAGACTGGTAACATGGTAACACCGCAGGCACGGTAACCATGGTAACACCGCAGCACGGTAACATGTAACACCGCACACGTAACATGGTAACTCGCCGCTTACTTAACATGGTAAACCCGCAGCACGGTAAACATGTACAACACGCAGCATCGGTAACATTGTTAACACCGCAGCAACGGTACCTTGGTAACACCGCGCACGTAACATGGTAACACCGCTTACGGTAACATGGTACCGACCGGCAGCACGGTAACATGTTAACCCCGCAGCATGGTAGCCCAGTAACAACCGCAGTACGGTAAACATGTGTAACACCGCAGCACTGTACCATGGTAACACCGATGCATGGTAACCAGTAACACCGCAGTTAACGGTAACAGGTAACAACCCGCAGCACGGTAACATGGTTAACAGCTGACCACGCAGCATGTAACACAGTAAACCGCATTACGTGTAACATGGTACACCGCAGCCTGTAACATTTTAACACCAGCAGCATGGTAACATATTACAAAAACCCACCTCATCACGGTCACATGTGTAACAAAACACCCAGCCACGGTAACATAGTAACAACGGAGCATGGTAACATGGTAACACCGCAGCATGGTAACATAGTAACACCACAGCACTGTAACATAGTAACACCGCAGCACGGTAACATAGTAACACCGCAGCATGGTAACACAGTAACACCGCAGTACTGTAACATCTGTAAACACCGCATCACGTAACTATTAAACCCGCAGCACTTAACATAGTAACACCGCAGCACGGTAACAATAGTAACCCGCAAGCTGTAAACACAGTAACACGCAGTCTGAAACATAGTAACACCGCAGCACGGTAACACAGTAACACCGCAGCACGGTAACATAGTAACACCGCAGCACTGTAACATAGTACCACCGCAGCACGGTAACAGAGTAACACCACAGCACGGTAACATAGTAACACCGCAGCACTGTAACATAGTAACACCGCAGCACGGTAACAGGGTAACAACGCAGAGCGGTAACACTGTAACACTGCAAGCACGGTCTCACCGCATCACGGTCACATAGTAACACCGACCTCATCACGTAACAGGGTAAACAGACCGCAGAGCGGTAACACTGTACACTGCAGCCGTATCACTCCATCACGGTAACCAAGTACACCGCACACGGACAGGGTAACACCACAGCAACGGTAACAGGTAACACCGCCCACGGTAAACATAGTAACATACCGCAGAGCCCGTAACGAGGTTCCCACCGCAGCACTGTAAAAGAGTAAACACCACAATCACTTTAACAGAGAACAGGACAGCACGGTTAACACCGCAGCACAGTAACGAGTAACCCCCAGGCACTTTTAACAGAGTAACCATGACAGCACGTAAACACCGCACACAGTAACAGAGTAACCCCGCATCACATTAACACCAAGCATCACGGTACCGGTCAACGATAATACTGCACTGCCATTAAACACAGTAGACCGTCAAGCACAGTACACAGTAAACGCCGCAGCAGCACGGTGTATCCTGCAGACACCGCATCACGGTAACATAGTACCCCGCAGCAACTGTAACATAGTAATCACCAACACGGAAACATGTTAACAAACACCGCAAGCGTAACACTGTCAAACACCTGCAGCACGTAATCAACCGCAGCCCTGTAAACATAGTCACACCGCAGCACGGTAACATAGTACACCGCAGCAGCGGTAACGAGTACACCACACGGCATGGTTAACCATAGTAACCACCGCAGCTCGGTAACTAGTAACACCGCGCACTGTAACATAGTACACCAACAGCACGGTAACAGGGTAACCGCTAGCGTAACATGTAACACTGCATCACGTATCACCGCAGCACGGTAACATAGTAACACCGCAGCACGGTACCATAGTAACCCGCAGCACGTTAACATAGTAACAACACCGCAGCAACTGTACACATAGTAACACACGCGGTAAAGGGTAACACGCCAGCGGTGAACACTGTAAACACTGCAGCACGGTATCCAATTCACCGCAGCACGGTAACCTAGTAACCCGCAGCACGTGTAACGCATAGAACAAAGGCTATTCACACCCACGCCAGTCAAGTTAACATAGTAACAACCCCGCTCACGGTAACTGTAACACCGCAGTCACGGTCAACATGATTAACACCGCGCACGTAACATAGTAACACCTGCACTCAACGGTAACAGGGTAACACTGCAGCACGGTAAAAGAGTAACACCACAGCACTTTAACAGAGTAACACCACAGCACTTTAACAGAGTAAACACACACACGTACACGATAATCCTTCTGCACAGTAACACAGTAAACACCGCATCACTGAAACAAACGCGGTAAGCAACGGTAACACTGTAGCCAAACAGCAACCCACCGCAAGCCACGTAACACTTGTAATACCAGCAGCACGGTAACACTGTAAACGCCCAGCACGGTACACTGTAACGCCGCAGTCCGGTACATGGTAACATGGTAAGCAACCGCATCACACTGTAACACGTAACGCCGCAGCACTGTAACACAGTAACACTCAGCCCGGTTAACACCTGGTAACAACACCGGCAGCAACGGTACCACTGTAACCCGCAGCACAGTAATCACGGTAACACACGCAGCACGGTAAACACAGTCACACCGCATCACGGTAACACAGTAAACACCGCAGCACGGTACACAGTAACACCACACACGGTAAACGAGGTACCACCGCATCACAGTATACGGTACCAAAACCCCAGCATCACGTATCAAGTAACCGCGCAGCAGCGGTAAACATATAAACAACCGCAGCACGGTAACACAGTACACCCGCGAGCACGTTACCACAGTAACACCGCGCTCATGGTATCACGGTACATGACCCGCTGCACGGTAACACGACACGCGCAGGCACGGTACCACAGTAACACAGGCAGCACAGTAGCTACGGTACTACCGCAGCCATATCCGGTACCCCGCAGCACGGTAACACAGTCAAACACCCCGCAGCACTTTAACCTAGTCACCGCATCACGGTAACAAAGGTCACACTGGCAGCCGGTAAAAGAGTAACACCACAGCACTTTAACAGAGTAAACACCACAGCACTTACAGAGTCCACACCACAGCACGGGAACCCACTATAATCTGCGCCCAGTAAAACACAGTAACACCGCAGCACTGTAACGCGGTAGCACGGTAACACTGTAGCACGGAAACACCGCAGCACGGTAACACTGTAATCCCGCGCACTTTAAACATTACACTGTAACGCCGTTCATCACAACGTAACACTGTAACGTACGCCGCAGTACGGTACATGGTAACATGTAACACCGTCAGAGCACGTAACACTGTAACGCCGCAGCACTGGTAACCACGTAACACTGTCAAGGCACGGTAACACTGTAACACCGCAGCACGGTAACAACTGTACCCGAGTCACAGTTCACGGTAACACCCTGCACACGGTAACACATTAACACCGCAGGCAGGCTGTAACACATACACGCAGCACGGTACACAGTAAAACCACCAACAGCACGGTACCAGAGTCAACACAAAAAAAGCAGCCATTATCACGGTAACCCGCAACACAAAGTATCAACCATACCCAACCCCGCAGCACGGTAACATAGTAACAACACCTCAGCACGGTAACACGTAACACCCGCAGCACGGTAACACATAACACCGCAGCACAGTATCACGGTAATACCGCAGCACGGTAACACAGTAACACCGCAGCACGGTAACACAGTAACACAGCAGCACAGTATCACGGTAACACCGCAGCACAGTATCACGGTAACACCGCAGCACGGTAACACAGTAACACCGCAGCATGGTAACACAGTAACACCGCAGCACGAACATCAGTAACCCCACAGCAACGGTAACATACAGTAACACCCCGCAGCGACGGTAACACAGTAACACCTCACAACGGTTAACACAGTACCATCGCGCAACGGTAACACAGTAACACCGCAGCACGGTAACACAGTAACACCACAGCACGGTAACACCGCAGCACGGTAACATGGTAATACCGCAGCAAGGTTAACACTGTAACGCCGCAGCACGGTAACACAGTAACGCCGCAGCACAGTAACACAGTAACGCGCAGCACAGTAACACAGTAACGCCGCAGCACGGTAACACCGCAGCACAGTAACACAGTAACACCGAAGCACGGTAACACTGTAATACCGCAGGACGGTAACACTGTAATACCGCAGGACGGTAACACTGTAACACCGCAGCACGGTAACACTGTAACACCGCAGCACGGTAACACTGTAACACACGCAGCACGGTTACACAGTAACTCCGCAGCACCGTAATCACTGTAACACCACCAGCACGTAACACAGTACCACCAGCATCACGGTAACACAGTACCACCTACGCACGGTCAAAACACTCGCATCACGGTAACATGGTAACACCCGCAGCACCGTAATCACGTAAACACCGCCAGCACAGTTCACGGTAAACACCGCAGCCACGGTAACACAGTAACACTCGCAGCAGCGGTAACACAGTAACAACACCACAGGCACGGTACAACACCCGCCTTAAACTGGTAACACCGCAGCACATTATCAGGTATACCGCAGCCCGATAACACAGTAACACGCGCACTTAACACAGTAACACCGCAGCACATAATCACGTAATCACCTGCACATTTCAGGTAACACCGCAGCACGTATCGACAGTATACCGCACGTCCACTTAATAACAACAGTAACACGCAGCACAGTAATCACGGTAATCACGAGATCACGGTAACACATTAACACCGCAGCACGGTACCCCAGTACCACACACAGCAGTCACAGTATCACGGTAACACCCAGCCACAGTATCACGTACACACCTCAGCACGGTACGACAGTAACACAGCAGCATGGTACACAGTAACACCGCAGCACGTAACACAGTAACCCCACAGCACGGTAACACGTAACACCGCAGCACGGTAACACATAAACACAACCGCAGCACGGTAACACAGTATACACCGACACGGTCACACAGTAAACACCGCACACGGTAACACAGTAACACCACATCACGGTCACAACCGAGCAACGGTACCATGGTAATACGCAGCACGTAACACTGGTAACGCCGCAGCACGTAACACGTAAACGACGCCGCCGCACAGTAACACAGTAAACGCGCAGCACAGTCAACACTGTAACACCGCAGCACGGTAACACCGCCGCACATATCCCGTAACACCGCCGGTGCACAGTATCACGTAACACCGCATCACGTAACACAGTACCAACGCAGCCCGGTAAGCACAGTAACACCACCACGGTAACAAACCGCAGCACGGTAACATGGTAACACACCGCAGCAACAGTATCACGGTAATACCGCATCACGATACCACATTAACACGCATCAACGGTAACACAGTAACACCGCACCACAGTATCACGGTAACAAACCGTAGCACAGTATCACGTAACACCGCAGCACGGTATCACGTAATACCGCAGCACGTTAACACGTAACCCGCAGCACCGTATCACGTTAAATACCGCAGCACACGGGTAACACAGTAAACCGCAGCACAGTAACACAGTAACACCGAGCACAGTATCACGGTCCACCGCACACAGTATCACGTACCCGCAGCACGGTAACACAGTTAAACACCGCAGCATGGTAACACAGTCACACCGCAGCACTGTAACACAGTAACAACACAGCACGGTAACACAGTAAAACCATGCAGCACGGTACCAACAGTAACACCGCAGCCGGTAAACACAGTAACACCGCAGCACGGTACACACAGTATAACCGCAGCACGTTAACACGTAACACCACATCACGTTAACACCGCAGCACGGTACATGGTACTACCGCAGCACGGTAACACTGTAACGCCGCAGCATGGGGTTTAACACAGTACGCCGGCAGCACAGTAACACAGTACGCCTCGCACAGTACACTGTACCGCCGCACCCCGGTACAACTAACCACCGCTGCACATTAACACAGTAATCACCGAGCAGCACGGTACACGGTAATACCGGCAGGACGGTACACGTAATACCGCAGACGGTAACCGTAACACCCGCGCAGCACGGTAACCTGTAACACCGCAGCACGGTAACACTGTACCACCGCAGCCCGTAACAACAGTCACACCTAGCACAGTATCACGGTAACACCACAGCACGGTAACACAGTAACACCGCAGCACGGTAACACAGTAACACCACAGCACGGTAACACCGCAGCACGGTAACATGGTAACACCGCAGCACAGTATCACACGGTAACACCGCAGCACGTATCACGGTAACACCGCAGCACGGTAAGCCCAGTAACAAAACACCGCAGCAACGTAACCCAGTAACACCAACAGCATACGGTAACACCGCCAGCATCGTCACATGGTCACACCGAGCACGTATCACGGTATACCGTCAGCACGATAACACAGTAAACACCGCAGCAACGTAACACAGTAACACCAGCATCACATATCACACTTTAACACCGTCGTCACAGTATCACGGTAACACCGCAGGCAACGGTATCACAGTAATACCGCAGCACGGTAACACATAAACAACCGCCTCAACAGTCTCACTGTAATACCGCAGCATCTTGTACACATCACACCGAGCACAGTATCACTTAATACCTGCAGCACTGTAACACAGTACACCGCAGCACGGTACCACAGTAACACCCACACCGCAAGCACATTATCACGGTAAATAGCAGCACAGTAATCCACTTAACAGCCGCAGCCTTGTAACACAGTAACACCGCAGCACATTATCACGTAATACCGCAGCAAACGGTAACACAGTAACACTGCAGCACAGTCTCCACGTAACACGCATCAACGTACCCAGTTAACAACACCGCCGCACAGTATCACGGTAACAACCTCAGCATGGTAACGACTTACCTACCGCAGCAGTAACACAGTACAACACCGCAAGCACAGTATCACGTAACACCGCAGCACAGTATCACGGTAACATGGGTAACAACCTCAAGCACGTATCACTGTACCACCGCAGCACGTATCACGGTACATGGTAACACCGCAGCACAGTATCACGTACACCGCATCACGTACAAAGTAACACCCCAGCACGTATCACGTATACCAGCAGCACCTGTAACTACAGTAACACCGCAGCACGGTACCCAGTAACAACCGCATGCACATTATCACGTAACACCGCAGCACGGTAACACATTACACCGCGCCATTATCACGTAATACCGCACTGCACAGTAACACGTAACACGCAGCACAGTATCACTGTAACACCGCAGCACTTAACACACGTAACACCGCAGCACCTAACACAGTAACAAACACCGCAGCACAGTAACCACGGGTAACACCACCCCGCAGCACGGTATCAATGGTAACACCGCAGCACGGTATCACGGTAACACCGCAGCACGGTACCACATAACACCGCAGCAGTCGTACACGTAACACCGCAGCACATTAATGCACGGTAACACCGCAGGCACAGTATCCCGGTAACACCGCAGCACAGTATCACGGTAACACCGCAGCACAGTATCACGGTAACACCGCAGCACAGTATCACGGTAACACCGCAGCACGGTAACATCAGCATCACAGTATCACGTAACAACACCGCAGCACAGTTCACTGTAACATCGCAGTCCACAGTAAATCACGGTAACACCGCAGCACGGTACACTGTAACACCGCAGCACGGTACATGTAACACCGCAGCACGGTAACACAGTAACAAACCGCAGCACTGGCCTGACTAATTTATGACCAAAAAAGCTGTGCTCTTCCTGGACAGTACTGGGCTGCTGCACTGTAGGAAGTTTTCATTGCCTCTCCAGCACCACTGCAGCCACCAGGAGATCATTTCAGTTTGAACTATAGCCAGGTCTACGCTTAATCACTACGTAGCGGAAAAAGAATTAATTACTAAAGCAGAATAAAACAGCTGCATTTTAACTAAGGATCCTCACTCGCTAATCTTCCAGTTACAGAAGAGCCGGTGCTGTGCAAGGATCAATTTGGCTTCTTAATAATGCGGAGCTGTGAGAATTTCCTGTTCCGTGCCCCTGGGGACTCTTTCATTACCTTTTATTCTCTCCCGCTGCTGTGTCATGAGTTACAACTTATTGTCAATCCACTGCTAAACACGGGTAGAGGAGAGCGCCTCCCCCACAGAGCCGTGTGGGAGAGAGCGCTCCCACAGACCAGTGTGGGAAAGAGAGAAGCGCCGCCACCAACCAGCCCCGTTTTTGGGAAGAGCGCCTCCACACAGACCAGTTTGGGGAGAGGCGCCTCCCACAGAGCAGTGGGGAGAGAGAGCGCCTCCACACAGACCAGTTTGGATAGAGGCCTCCACACAGACCAGTTTGGGAAGAGAGCGCCTCCACACCACCATTTGGGATAGAGAGTGCCTCTCCTCCACACATACAGTTTGGGAGAGAGAGTGCCCCACACGCCCATTTGGATAGAGAGCGCCTCACACAGACCAGTTTTTGGTGGAGAGAGAGTGCCTCCACACAGACCAGTTTGGTAGATAGAGCGCCTCCACCCCAGCCCATTTGGGGAGAGAGAGTGCCTCCACACAGCCCCAGTTGGGAGAAGATTGAGCCTCCACCCAACCAGTTTTGGAGAGAGAGCGCCTCCACAAAGCCAGTTTGGGATAGAGATGCGCCTCACACAGCCCAGTTTGGGAAGAGACGCCTCCACACATACCAGTTTGGGGAGAGAGATTGCCCTCCACACGCCCAGTTTGGGATAGGAGCGCCTCCACAAACGACCAGTTTGGTAGAGAGAGTGCCCCTCCACACAGACCTGGTTGGGGATAGATGAGTGCCTTCCACACAGCCAGTTTGGGAGAGGAGCGCCTCCACCCAGCCAAGTTTGGGAGAGAGAGCGCCTCCACACAGACCAGTTTTGGGAGAGAGAGTGCCTCCACAGCAGGCCATGTGTTTGGGGAGAGAATCGAGAGTGCATCCACACAGCCCCAGTTTGGGAGAGAGAGAGAGAGAGAGCGCATTCTCACAGACCAGTTTGAGAGAGAGAGAGAGAGAGAGTATCCACCAGCCCACTTTCTGAGAGAGAGGAGTACTCCACACAGCCCCGTTTAGGGAGAGCGAGCGAGAGAGTATCCACACAGCCCCGTTTGTGAGGAGAGCAGCACCTCCTCCCAGCCAGTTTTGGTATAGAGAGTAGAGATTATCCACACCGCCCACTTTTGGGGAGAGAGAGAGAGAGTATCCACACGCCCATTTGGAGAGAGATAGAGAGATTAATCCACACAGCCCATTTGGAGAGAGATAGAGCGCATTCTCACAGCCCAGTTTGGGGAGGAGAGAGGGCGTCTTCCACACAAGCCAGTTTGTGAGAGAGAAGAGAGAGGAGAGTATCCACACAGTACATGCCCACTTTGGGATAGAGAGATTAGCCACACAGCCCATTTGTGAGAGAGAGATATAGACGAGTAATCCACAAAGCCCCAGGTTTTTTTGAGAGAGAGATGAGAGGCGCATTCCTCGACGCCCATTTGGGGAGAGAGAGAGAGCACCAGTCCCACACAGCCATTGGGAGAGAGAGAGAGAGAGAGAGAGAGTATCCACACCCCCCCTTTGGGAGATAGAGAGAGAAGTATCCACACAGACGCCCTTTGGGTAGAGAGAGGAGAGAGCGAAAGAGTATCCACACAAGCCCATTTTGGAGAGAGAGAGAGGAGCGGCATTCTCACACAGCCCAGTTTGGGAGAGTAGGAGAGAGCGCTTCCACACAGGCCCGTTAGGGAGAAGAGAGTATCCACACAGAGCGTTTGGGAGAGAAGAGAGAGAGTATCCACACGCCGAGTTTTGGATAGAGAGAGGAGATCCGCTTCCCACAGCCCCGTTTGGGATTTAGCGCTTCCACACAGCCCAGTTTTGGGAGAGAGACGCATTCTCTCA
>WSYH01012733.1:0-15813 GCA_036426205.1 Ascaphus truei
GGTTATTCCCTCACACTTTGTAAGTAATAAAAAGGCAGTTGGAGAGTTTTTAATCACGCGGAGTCTCTCACTCTCAGCTCGTGTCCCGATCAGCCCGTGTCCGTTCTATACCCGGTTATAGCCGGGTTTAGAGATCCGCTGGAGGCTCAGATTCGCAGTTCCGTGTACCGGCGTCTGTTCTCCCTGACAGCCGAACACTTCCGTGTCACGTGTCTTTCTCCCAGTATCGCAAGATCTCGCCTGCACAGTGATCCGCTTCCAGGCCGTTCGCGGTCTCGAACGGGGCTCTTTTCCTCCCCAGTCTTCCTGCTGCGTTACCGCCAGTCACCAATCACCCAACGTTTCACTGGTGAGGTTTCTTCAGGGGTTAATGCGGGCATATCTGTCCCTACCTTCTTTATAGGCACCTCCCTGTTCCTATTGGTTCCGATAAGCGCAATACAATTGATTGAGAAACATCCTAACTTGTAATACTGCCCCTAACAACAATCAGTATACATTCAGGAGAAGGATTTACTGTTATATCATAACATAACCACCATCTGATTCCTCGTCCCATACATATACATCAATACAAACTCCGCTGCGTATATACTATTACTTTGCAGCCATGTTAATAAAAGGCAGACATGTTGATACATATTTAACATGATATCACTACTTAGAATAAAGTTGGTTTAATTCACAAACTGAGTGGCAGCTTATTGGAAATTACACCCTTAAAAGAAAGAATGAATATATTCAATAGAGAATGTTACTACTCCCCATTAGGAATAAGTATCACTTATATATGTGTAGCCCCGGTGTCCCCCGGCTCCCAGAGACGCCCCTCACCAAGTGCCGAGTGGTCGGGGGTGCTGCCGGAGGCAGCGACGGACCCGCCGGTACAACTCAAAGGTGGGGGCCGGAACAGGGAGCGATCTGAGCCGTAGGAGGCTCGGCGGCGTACCTGGCTAGTGGGGGCCGCCATTGCGGGTATGCGCGCATGCGGCGTGATCGCGCATGCGCTGGTCAGGCTAGAAAGTTACGGCAGCCCTTAGGGAGTTGCGCATACATAGTAGGATCGCGCACGCGGCCGCAATATAGAAGCAGCCTCCACGGGACTACAACTCCCATGAGGCATAGAGAAACAGGCACCAGGTGCCTCAAGGTGGCCAATGAGAGACAAGGATTCCCAGACAGGCAGATAGATACATTTCGCGGGCTTTGGAGCACGGCAGTTGGAGCCGGGAGCAAGAAGGGGAAGGAAGGGTGTAGGGAGCAAGTGGCTCCTGCACCAGGTAAGGTTCCCCAGGTCCCAGACAGGCCCCAACTCCCCACTAGTTAAGTGGGTAAGTAATAAGGGACGGCCCCTAGGTTAAGGACCCTGCCCTTAAGTTTGTGTAGTGGTGTGAAGATGGTCAGCGCGAACCTCGTCGACCTCACGAATATGGTGGATCCGGATGAAGTATCAAGAAAAGAATAAATGAGAATAAAACACAATATTAGTGTATCGTGTCCACATGTAGGGGAGGGGGGGTGGGAAGGGGGAGTTGTGGGGTGAGGGAGGAGTGGACGATGGAAGGATTGATAGTGGGTTCCCACTAACTAATCACAGAATACATAGAGTATATGGATCCAGTGACTCACACGGGCTTGTGTGGTGTCTCTCCCTCAACGCTGACTGAAGTGGGTTAATACAGACTCATATACTGTAGTCTCAATACACATAAAACTCACACGGCCTGATGTGAGTCCTTGCCCTCAGAGGGTGATGTCCTGTGTGGATGGTGTCTTGTTGTTTCAGCAGAGTTGTCCCCCGATGGGTGTGGTGTGTGAGTGTCTCCTCTCCCCGTATCCCAAATGACCAAAAAAAGGTGTGCAAACCAAAATAAATATAAGGTCTTTAATGGGTTAACAGTGAAGACATGAGCATACACTATGCATACATGTTGTGGTGCTTTAAAAAGTATAAAACCAAATATGACACAATGACACAATGAACTAGACAGTGGATGATGCACTGAAGCAAATGACAGTGGATGATGCACTGAAGCAAAGTTTGTGTGCAGTCTTGTCAGTGTCACGGCTATCAGTGCTGTGAGTATTGACAAGAAGGCACAGTGAGTGTGCAGTGTAGCTGCAGGTACCAGGTTGGTTGCAGTGTGTTTGATGCAGGTACAGTTAGTGCAGTGGGTTGCTGCAGGTATTAGGGAGAAGTTAGTCAGTCAGGACCAGGAAGAGCTAGGGGAAGGAGGTGAGTGCAGGGGTCAGTGACCCACTGCATTAGGCCAGTAACCCCTAAGCCCCAGATAGGTCCTAACTCCCCAGCTTGTGGTGCTACAGGGACAGGCCCTAGGTTAGGGACCCTGTCACAGTAGTACTAGCATTAGATAGGGACACAGTGGACATAGCACTCCCTGAGAAGAGACTTGGGCTCAAGTCTGTGCCTAAGAGACAGAGACTGTCTCCAGGGTGGAATTGCCCCTGGCGGACCCTCGTGCAAGGAAACACCGGATCAGACGGGATCCCCAAGCTGCAGATCCTTTTCGAAGTTGCTTGCAGGCCCGAGTGCAGGAGAGCTCGGCAGGTACCTTCCTAAGTGCACCAACGTATCCTATACATATTATAATTACACATAGTGGCAGCGCTAACCACGGGACAAAGGGGTTAGGCTGTGGACACGGTGTGGGGATACACGGTGGTGGGTAGGTACACTCCTAGTGGAGTGAGAGACACTTGGGGCTGAGTTACATGGTGGAGTTACTCTCTAAGGGAGATATTAGTATTAAGTGTGTTATTTCCTGCATGTATATAAACTGGTTATATACATTCCTGTGTATGTGGTTATTGTATATGTGGGTCCTGTGTAGGAAACCTTCTACATCCCTAGAACCCTACACAGGTGGAGGCGCTGAAACCGAGAACATTCCAGAGGATTCACCCCAGGCTCTCACTGGCGGAGGCTCAGGCCCCCTGTGAGCCTGACAGGTATAACGCACCACACTGGTAACACATAGGTGTCCACCCACACACACTGTATCTGTGATTGGGATAGAGGGAATACCCGTTACATATGCATAGAAAGACATATCTAATTAGAGACAAAGAATGATTATCTTAAATCGCACATACTCTGAATTGAATACGAACGAACCTCAGAAAGATATATAGTCCATCTATGTCTAATAAATAAAGACATAGATAGGAATATCTTAAATCACACAACATGTCACTCATAATGAGTGTAAAGGAGAGAACTTAAATCAACAAATATTGATCAACTACATTTGTTGAAAAAAGACTTCTTAAATAATCAGACACATATAGTCCCTAAAATAGTGTATATAGAGGGGAAAGAGAGATTCACTGAAACCTTACATCGCACAGCTGCATCTCAGAATCCATCATTTGTACTTAGTACAGAAGAGAGGTCATACATGGAAATTTAGCCCATCTGTGTCTAATAATTAAAGTCACAGATTGAGTTATCTTAATTTGCACAATTCTTTACTTCAAATCTAATACCCAGAGTAATACATATAGCAGTGAATATATACTGAAATCCCAAATCGCACAATATAACACAGAATCCATAGCATAAACTTAATGTAAAGAGAAGTGTTAAATAGAGATATAACTCATCTATGTCTGAATGTTCAAGACACAGATATGGTTATCTATGATCACACAAGTTATATCTTATAATCTATATAGAATAGTTCAGATATACAAAGTATGTTATATAGTATATAAACTCAATGTAGAAGACAGAAATTACATCAGTTGATAAATTGACAAGTGTTATTACACACACAATACTGTACCTCTATATGGCAAAGGGATATGGATTAATTTAAGGCATACAGACTAACACATAGTCGCACTGATAATAAATCTCAAATGTAATTTGGAAGTTATGTCTCACCCAAAAATGGAAATAAAGAGAAGCATTTTTAAAATAGTCATTTACATGCCTGAATATATTCCAATTAGCTATACTCCGTGACTGGCGCATAGCAATATAGAGTAGTATATTGTGTGAATTAAAGACAAAGGAGCATGACAACACCACATTACACAGATATAAATGCAGATTACGTAACAGCACACTTATGATAACAATGTGAATTTTCCGTATTGTGACAGATATGAGGGAACGGTAGTGAAAAGGGTATATTATGGCCCTCAATTATTGCAGGGTTTCTGCTCCACTCCACGGTTTGGAGATTTACCAAGGAATCCCGACCGGGACTTCTAGCTCTCCCTGCTTTCACAGGACTGCAGAACCTGATTGAGCAGGGAGATGATTAAAAGGCAGAGCTTGTTTTACTCTCAGAGAAGTGTGTACTGAAAAGCTGTGTTCTGCTGAGGAATGCAAAGACTTTTGTTTTGTTTGTTTGTTTTGCTCCTGTTATTTGCTGTAGCATTTGTATGGCAAAATAATTAGGCCAAAGCTTTTTACCTCTGTGTCAGAAGACTGTCTCCTCTATCTGGAAGGCTGTGTGAAAGTGCTGATCCCTGGACAAAAGTTACTGTGACAAAGTACACTCTTGCTATGTATGTAATATGATAGATGATGATAAACACAAGGACATAATGGCAGTAAATAGTACTTAAACATTTATTAACAGTGTTGCGATCCTATGCACCATGTAATAATAATAATAACAGACTGAGAATCCAAGCGCTCTATATCACTCTCTTAAAAACGGCCCCAAATCAATTTCGATATTTAATCCTTGAGGTATGAGGGGTTTCAAAACATAAATCCAATATGTTTCCTGCCTTGAAATTTGGACAATGTTGTTGCCTCCTCTCCATTTAGATTTTATTTTATCGACCTGTAACAGGGGACTTATCCCTGTTCACAAATGTGCCTCTAATCCAGCAGTGTGGTCGTTAACTGCTGGTAGCAAATTAACTAACACCACCTGGCTGATTACAGGTGGTAGAAAAAGCCTGCCTTTGAGACAGGAAGTGAGACTCCTTAGCTCAAGTGTGAGCTGGACAAGGAAACAGAGGATCTTGAGTCTCCCAGGAGAGACTGACTAAGAGAACACAGATCTCTGGAGCTGACAAATAAGACTTCTAAACCTGGATGCTGATAGAGTAGTATATTGTGTGAATTAAAGACAAAGGAGCATGACAACACCACATTACACAGATATAAATGCAGATTACGTAACCGCACACTTATACTGATAACACTGTGAATATTCAGTATGTAATGTGATAGATGCTGATAAACACAAGGACAGGATGGCAGTAATTAGTACTTAAACATTTATTAGCAGTGTTGCGATCCTATGCACCACATAATAATAATAATAACAGGACTTGAGTAATCCAAGCGCTCTATATCACTCCCTTAAAAAAGACCCTAAATCAATATCGATATTTAACCATTGAGGTCTGAGGGTTTTCAAAACATAAATCCAATATGTTTCCTGCCTTGAAATTTGGATAATGTTGTTGCCTCCTCTCCATTTAGATTTTATTTTATCGACCCCTTTGAATTGAACCCTTTGGGGCCCTGAGAGTGGAATTCCTTAAAGTGCTGGGACACGCTATGCTGAAGGAAACCTTTGTCAGTGTTTGTGATGCGTTGGGCTACCCTAACCTCCAGCGTCCGTGTGCTGCGGCTGCATATTGCTTATTGCAGGGACACCGCAGCACACATTATATCATCAGAATTACAGTCTGTTACATCTGACATCGCAAAGATTTCTTTTGTCACTTCCCATTGTACATTTCTGAGGGATGCAGGTAGGTGCTTATCCCATACATGATAAATAAACACACGATATACCGTTTCACACAAAATCTCGAAAAAGGTCCCGGAGGGGGGGGGGGGGGGGGGGGGGAGAGGGGGGGGGGGGGGGGGGGGGGGCGGGGGGGGGGGGGGGGGGGGGGGGAGGGGGGGGGGGGGGGGGGGAGAGAGGAAGAGGGAGGGGAGGGGGATAGAGGCTTAAGGAGGAGAGGGGGATAGAGGCACAGGGAGGGGAGGGGGGGGGATAGAGGCACGGGGAGGGGGAAAGAGGCATAACGAGGGGAGGGGGAGAGAGGCACAGTGAGGGGAAGGGGGAGAGGCACAGTGAGAGGAGGGTGAGAGAGGCACAGTGAGGGGAGGGGGGAGAGAGGCACAGTGAGGGGAGGGGGGAGAGGCACGGGGAGGGGGGAGAGGCACGGGGAGTGGGGAGAGAGGCACAGTGAGGGGAGTGGGGAGAGAAGCACAGTGAGGGGAGGGGGAGAGAGGCACAGGGAGGGGAGGGGGATAGAGGCTTAAGGAGGAGAGGGGGATAGAGGCACAAGGAGGGGAGGGTATAGAGGCACAAGGAGGGGAGGGACAGTGAGTGAGGGAGGGGGGGGGGGAGAGAAGCACAGTCAGGGGAGCGGGGAGAGAGGCACAGTAAGGGGAGGGGGGAGAAGCACAGTGAGGGGAGGGGGAGGAGAGTCACAGTGAGGAGAGGGGGGAGAGAGGCACAGTAAGGGGAGGGGCGGAGAAGGAGGCACAGTGAAGGGAGGGGGAGAGGCACAGAGGAGAAGGGGAATAGCGGACAGAGGGGGAGAAGGAGGCACAAGTGAGGGAACGGGGAGACGGGCACAGTGAAGGGTTGAGAGCACAGGGAGGTGGGGAGACAGGCAAGGGAGGTGGGGAGGGGAGAGAGACAGGGAGGTTAGGGGAGAAAGAGAGGCACAGTGAGGGGAGGGGGTAGAAAGTTATGGTAGAAAGAAAGAAGCACAGTGAGGGGAGGTGGGAGATGGAGCACCAGTAGGGGGAGAGAGGCACGGGGAGGGGAGAGAGAGGCACAGTGACGTGAGAGGGGGGCACTGGGGAAAGTGGTGAAATGTGTAGAAGAGAGGAAACAGTGAGGGGAGGGGGAGAGAGGCAAAGGGGGGGATGGGGGAGAGAGCAACAGGGAGGGGGAGGGGGAATAAGCCAGCACAGGGAGGGGGGGGGGATAAAGGCACAAGGAGGGGAGGGAAATAGAGGCATAAGGAGGGAAGGGGGATAGAGGCACAAGGAGGGGAGGGGGGAGATAGAGGCACATGGGGGGAGGGGGATAGAGGGACATGGAGGGGAACGGGGATTAGAGGCACAGGGAGGGGAGGGGGAGAGGCACAATGAGTGGGGGACAGAAGCACAGTGAGGGTAGGTGGGGGACAAGGCATATGGAGGGGAGGGGGGGGAGGAGGCACAGGGAGGGAGGTGGGGATAGAGGGAGGAAAGTGAGGGGAGGGGAGAGGACACAGTGAGGGGAGTGGGGAGAGAGGCACAGTGAAGGGGTTGAGAGGCACAGTGAGGGGAGGGGGGCAGAAACAGTGAGGGGAGTTGGAGAGAAGCACAGTGAGGGGAGAGGGGAGAGATGAAAAGTAAGGGGAAGGGGGAGGGAGAGAGGCACAGTGAAGGGGAGGTGGGGAGAGAGGCACAGTGAAGGGAGGGGGGAGGAAGAGAGGCACAGTGAGGGGAGAGAGGCATAGAGGCATAGTGAGGAGAGGATGAGAGAGGCACAGTGAGGGGAGAGGCAACATGAGGGGCAGGGGGAGAGAGGAGAGAGGCACAGTGAGGGAGGGGGGGGGAGGAGGCACAGTGAGGGGAGGGGGGGAGAGAGAGGGCACAGTGAAGGGGTTGAGGCACAGTGAAGGGGTTTTAGAGGCACAAGTGGGGGGGGGGCGGGAGGGAGAGAAGCATAGGGAGGCGGGAGAGAGGCACTGGGAGGTGGGGCGAGAGGGCAGCAGTGAGTTGAGGGGAGGCACAGTGAGGGAGGTGGGAGAGAAGCCACAGTGAGGGGGTGGGGTATGAGGCACAGTAAGGGGGAGGGTGAGAGAGGTACAGTGAGGGGAGAGCGGGAGAGAGGTACAAGTGAGGGGAGGGGGGGAGAGAGGGAGAGAGGGAGAGGAGAGAGGCACAGGGAGGGAGGGGGAGAGAGGGAGGAGAGGGAGAGAGGCACAGGAGGGGGAGGGGGAGAGGCACAGGGAGGGGAGGGGGAAAGGGGCACAGGGAGAGGTGGGGATAGAGGACACATGAGGGAGGGGGAGAGGCACAGTGAGGAGGAGTGGGGGAGAGAGGCAACAGTGAAAGGGATGGAGGCTCAGGGGAGGGGAGGGGGAGAGGCATAGGGAGGTGGGGAGAAGGAGAGAGCATTAGGGAGGGTGGGTAGAGAAGGGAGAGAGGCACAGGGAGTGGGAGAGAGAAGAGGCACAGATAGGTGGGGGAGAGAGGACAAGGGAGGGGGTAGGGAGAAGAGCACAGGTGAAAGTGGGGGAGGGAGGAGGCACAGGGAGGGGAGGGGGAGGTACGCGAGGGGGGCACAGTGAGGGTGTAGGGGGGAGGGGGGAGAGGGGGCAAAGTGAGGGGAGGGGAGAGCACGGGGAGGGGGGGGCGGAATGGGGGAGGGGACGAGAGAGGCACAAGTGAGGGGAGGGTGTGGAGAAGAGAAGAGAAAAGGGAGGGGAGGGGGGAGAGAGGGGAGAGAGGAAGAGGGATGGAGGAAGGGGAGGGAGGAGGAGTTGATGAGAGAAAAGGGGAAGGGGGAGGGAGATAGAGGCACGAGGAGGGGAGGGGGGAGAGAGGCCACAAAAAAAGGAGGGGAGGGGGAGAGATAGGCACAAGGAGGGGAGGGGGATAGAGCACAGGGAGGTGGGGATAGAGGAACAGTGAGGGGAGGGGGAGAGGCACATTGACGGAGGTCGTGGGGGAGAGGCGGAGAGAGAGGCACAGTGAAAGGGGGGTGGAGAAGCACAGTGAAGGGTTTGAGAGGCACAGTGAAGGGTTTGAGAGGCACAGTGGGGGGGGGGCGGGAGGGGAAGAGAGGAACAGTGAGGGGAGGGGCAGGCACAGTGAGGGCAGGAGAGAGAGAGAGAGGCAACGGGGAGGATTAGAGAGGCATAGTGAGGGGGGAGGAGGAGAGAGGGCACAGGGAGGGGAGAGAGGCATAGTAGAAGAGGTGAGAGAGGCCACAGTGAGGGGAGGGGGGGGAGAGGCAACAGTGAGGGGAGGGGGGAGGAGCACAGTGAGGGGGAGGGGGGGAGAAGAGGAGAGGGGGGGGAGAAGAGGCACAATGAGGGGGGAGAGAGGCACAGTGAGGGGAGGGGGGAGAGAGGCACAGGGAGGGGGGGGGGAAGAGTCACCAAGGAGGGGAGGGGGGATAGAGGCACAGGGAGTTGAGGGGGATAGAGGCACAGGATGGGAGGGGGAAGAAAGAGGGACAGGAGGGGGAGGGGGATAGAGGGGGGATAGAGGCACAAGGAGGGGAGGGGGGAAGGAAGGCCACAGTGAAGGGAGGGGGGAGAGGCACAGTGAGGGGAGTGGGGGGAGAGGAACAGGAGGGAGGGGGGAGAGAGGAAAAGTGAGGGGTGGGGGGAGAGGCCAGACTGGAGGGGAGGGGGAGAAAGAGCACAGTGTAGGGGAGGGGGGAGGGGGTGAGGAGAGAGGCACTGTGAGGGGAGAGAGGCACAGTAAGGGGGGAGAGGTCCAGTAGGGGAGGGGCGAGAGGCACAGTGAGGGGAGGGGGGAGAGGCACAGTGAGGGGAGGGGGAGAGAGGAAACAGTGAGAGGAGGGGTGAGAGGCACAGTGAGGGGAGGGTGGGAGGAGATGGAATGAGGGAGGGCGAGGGGGTGAGGAGAATAGAGAACAGCACGGAGAAAAGGGAGGGGGGGGATGGAGGGAGAGGGAGGATTGAGAGGGCAAAAAGTGAGGGGAGGGGGGGAGAGAGTCACAGTGAGGTGAGGGGGGAGGGATGAGAGTGGCAACAGGGGAAGGGGGGATTAGAGAACACGGAGGGAGGGGGATAGAGGCACAGGGAGGAGGGGAGGAGGGGGATAGAGGCACAGAGAGGGGAGGGGGAGAGCACAGTGAGAGGTGGGACAGAGGCTTAGGGGGGAGGGGGAGGCACAGGGGAGGTGGGGATAGAGGGACAGTGAGGGGAGGGGGAGAAGCACAGTGAGGGGAGTGGGGAGAGAGGCACAGTGAAGGGTTGAGAGGCTACAGTGGAGGGGAGTGGGAGAGCGAGGCACAGGTGGGAGAGGGGAAAGAGGCACAGTGAGGGGAGGGTGCGAGAGGAGGCACAGTGAGGGGAGGGGGAGAGAGGCACAGGGGAGGGGGAGAGGACAGGCGCGTAAGGGGGAGAGAGGCACAGGGAGGGAGGGAGACGGCACAAGTGAGAGGAGAGGTGAGGAGGCAAGGGGAGGATGGGGCGACAGTGAGGGGAGGGGAGGGGCGGCGGGAGGGGAAGGGAGGGCTAGGGGAGGGGGATTAGAGGCACAAGGAAGGGGGGGGAAAATAGAGGCATAGGCGAGTGGGCGGGGAAAGAGGCACAGGGAGGGGAGGGGGGATAGAGGCACAGGGAGGGGAGGGGATAGAGGCACAGGGAAGGGGAGAGGGAAAGAGGCACAGGGAAGGGGAGAGGGAAAAAGAGGCACAGAGAGAGGGAGGGGGAGAAGAGGCACAGGGAGGGGAGGGGGGGAAGCACAGTGAAGTGGTTTGAGAGGAAAAGTGGGGGGGGGGCGGGATGAGAGGCATAGGGAGAGGGGAGAGGCAATGGGAGGGGGGGAGACAGACACAGTGAGGGGAGGTGGGAGAGAAGCAGAGGAAGCACAGGGTGAGGGAGAGCGGGAGGAGAGGGAGGAGAGGCACAGTGAAGGGGAGGGGGAGAGAGGGGTACAGTGAGGGGAGGGTGGAGAGGTACAGTGAGGGGAGGAGAGAGGCACAGGAGGGGGGGAGGAGAGATGGGCACAAGGAGGGAGGGGGAGAGAGGCACAGTGAGGGGAGGGGGAGAGGAGAGAGAGGCACAGGGAGGGGGTGGAGAGACCTCACAGGGAGGGGGATAGAGGCACAAGGAGTGGAGGGGGATAGAGGCATGGAGAGGAGGGGAGGGGGATAGAGTCCAGGGAGGGGAGGGGGATTAGAGGAACAGGGAGGGGAGGGGGATAGAGGCAAAGGGAGGGGAGAGGGAAAGAGGCACAGGGAAGGGGGAGAGGGGAAAGAGGCACAGAGAGAAGGGAGGGGGAGAGAGGCGACATGGAGGGGAGGGGGAGGAGAAAGAAGGAGTGGGAGAAGCCACAGTGAGTGGTTTGAGAGGGCACAGTGGGGGGGGGCGGAGAGGAGAGGCCATAGGGAGAGGGGAGAGGCACTGGGAGGTGGGGAGACAGACGACAGTGAGGGGAGTGGGGCGAGAAGCACAGTGAGGGGAGCTGGGAGAGAGGCGACAGTAAGGGGAGGGGGAGAGAGGGACAGTGAGGGGGAGGGGGGAGGAGGGTTAAAGTGAGGGGAGAGAGGAACAGTGAGGGAGGGGGGAGGAGAGGAAAAGGAGGGGATCGGGGGGGAGAGGAAGAGAGGCACAGGGGGGGAGGGGGGGGGGGATGGGATGAGGCACAAGGAGGGGAGGGGCATAGAGGGCACAAGGAGGAGAGAGGGAAAGAGGCCACAGTTAGGGGAGGGGGGGAGAGAGGACACAGTGAGGGGAGGGGGGAGAGAGGTGATTCTTTTTAGGGGAGGGGGGAGAGAGGCACAAGGGAGGTGGGGAGGAGGCACAGGGAGGGGAGGAGATGAGAGGCACAGTTAGGGGAGAGGTTGGAGACGCACAGTGAGGGGAGGGGGGGAGAGAGGCACAGGGAGGGGAGTGGGGGGTGTCACAGGGAGGGGGATAGAGGCACAAGGAGTGGAGGGGGATAGAGGCACAGAGAGTGGGATATAGGCACAGAGGGGGGAGAGGGAAAGAGGCACAGGGAGGGGAGAGGGAAAAGAGGCACAGGGAAAGGGAAGGGAGGAGAGGCACAGGGAAGGGGGGGGAGGGGAGAGAGGCACAGTGAAAGGGGTTGAGAGGCACAGTGGGGGGGGGGCGGGAGGGGGAGGGGGGGGAGGGGAGAGGAGAGGACATAAGGGAGGGGGAGAGAACTGGGAGGTGGGTAAGAGGAACAGTCGAGTGGAGGGGAGGCAAAGTGAGGGGGAGGGGGAAGGGTGGGAGAGAGGGCACAGTGAGGGAGTGGGAGGAGAGTAAAAGATAGGGGAGGGTGGGCGAGGGGGGGAGAGGGAGAGGACACAGTGAGGGGGGGGGGGAGAGAGGCCACAGTGAGGGTAGGGGGGAGAGGGAGAGAGAGGCACAGTGAGGGGAGGAGAGGCACAGTTAGGGGAGCGTGGAGATAGCACAGTGAGGGGAGGGGGGATAGTCACGTGAGGGGAGGGGGAGAAGGAGGCACAGTGAAGGGGAGGGGGAGAGGAGAAGCACAGTGAAGGGGTGAGAGGCACAAGGAGTGGGGAGGGAGACAGGAATAGGGAGGTGGGCAGAGCGGCATAGGGAGGTGGGGAGAGAGGCACAGGGAGGTGTGGAGAGAGGCATAGGGAGGTGGGGAGAGAGGCACAGCGAGGTGGGGAGAGAGGCACAGGAGGGGGAGAGAGGGAGACACCGTAAGGGGAGGGGGGAGAGGGAGGCACGGCACAGTGAGGGGAGGGGGGAGAGGGAGACCACATTAGGGGGAGGGGGGCGAGAGGGTTAGGCACAGTGAGGGGAAGGGGAGAGAGAAGCAAGTGAAGGGAGGTGGGAGAGAGACAGGGAGGGGAGCGGGGGGAGGAAAAGGGGAGGGGGGAGAGGGCACGGGAGGGGAGAGAGAGGTACAGTGAGGGGGAGGGTGGGGGAGAGGCAAAGGGGAGGGGAGGTGGGCGGGGGAGGAGAGGGGACTCAGGTGAGGGGAGGGGGGAAGGGGGAGAGGGGCACAGTGAGGGGAGGGGGGGAGGTGCACAGTGAGGGGAGGGGGGAGGGACACAGTGAGGGGAGGGGCCAGAGAGGCAAAGTGAGGGGAGGGGGGAGAAGGCACAGTGAGGAGAGGGGGGTGAGGCACAGTGAGGGGAGGGGGGGGGCGAGAGGCAAGTGAGGGGAAGGGGGAGAGAGGGGCACCGGAGGGGTGGGGGGGGAGAGGAGGCTCTGTGGAGGGGAGGGGGGAGGAGAGGCACAGTGAGGGAGGGGGAGAGGCACAGTGCAGTGAGGGGAGGGGGGGGAGAGAGAGGGCACAGTGAGGGGAGGGGGAAGGAGAAGGAAGAGGCACAGTGAGGGGGAAGGGAGAGGCACAGTGAGTGGAGGGGTGAGAATGAGGCACAGTGAAGGGAGGGGGAGGAGGCACACTGAGGGGATGGGGAGAAGGAGGCACAGTGAGGGGAGGGGGGGGAGGGGGGAGGAGGCACAGTGAGGGGAAGGGGGGAGAGGAGGAGGAGAGGCACAGTGATGGGAGTGGGGAGAGGGGCCACAGTGAGGGGAGGTGGGAGAGGGGACAGTGAGGGGAGGGGGAGAGGGGCCACACAGTGAGGGGAGGGGGGAGTGCCAAAGTGAGGGGAGGGAGGAGAGGGGCACGGGGAGGGGGCAGAGAGGCACAGTTGAGGGGAGGGGGGAGAGGCACAGTGATGGGGAGGGAGGGGGGAGAGAGCCCAGTGAGGGGAGGGGGAGAGAGGAACAGTGAGGGAGGGGGGAGAGAGAGGCACTGTGAGGGGGGAGGCGGGGGGAGGTGGGAGCGGCCACAGTGAGGGGAGGGGGAGAGGCACAGTGAGGGAGGGGGGAAGGAGAGAGGCACAGTGAGGGGAGGGGGAGAGAGGCACAGTGAGGGGACGGGGGAGAGAGCACAGTGAGTGGAGGGGTGAGAATGAGGCACAGTGAAGGGGAGGGGGGAGGAGGGACAGTGAGGGGGGGGGGGGGGAAAAAAGAGAGAACAGTGAGGGGAGAGAGGTACAGTGAGGGGTGAGGGGGGGGAGAGGCACAGTGAGGGGGAGGGGGAGAGGAACAGTGAGGGGAAGGGGGGAGAGAGGCACAGAGAGGGGAGGGGGGGAGAGAGGCCAGGGAGGGGCAGGGAGCGGGGAAGGCGGGGGAGAAGGAGGCACAGTGAAGCGGGAGGGGGAGAGGCCACAGAGAAGGGGAATAGAGACCGGGAGAAGGGGGAGAGAAGGACGGCCACAGGGATGGGAACGGGGGAGAGAAGAGAGCGACAGAGCACAGTTGAAGGGGGATGAGGCAACAGGGAGGTGGGGAGACAGGGAATAGGGAGGGTGGGGAGGGAGAAGGATATGGGGGTGTGAGGAGGCACAGGATGGCTCCCCCATCGGTGGGGAAAAGAAGGCAACAGGGAGGTGGGGAAGGTGAGAGCGGCAGGGAGGTGGGAGGAGAAGGGAGGTGGGGGTAGGGAGAGGGCCACAGGGAGGGGGAGGAGAGGGCACAGGGGGGAGGGGGAGGGATAAGAGGCACAAGGAGGGGAGGGAGATAGAGGCACAAGGAGGGAAGGGGGATAGAGGCACAAGGAGGGGAGGGGGATAAAGGCAAGGGGAGGGGACGGGGATAGAGGCACTGGGAGGGGAGGGGGAGATACACAATGAGTGGGGGACAGAAGCACAGTGAGGTGGGACAGGCATATGGAGGGGAGGGGAGGGGGAGAGAGGCACAGGGAGGTGGGGGATAGAGGAAAGGCGGGGAGGGGGAGAGGCACAGTGAGGGGCAAGGGGGGAGCGAGGCACAGTGATAGTTGAGAGTTGCAGGAGAGTACAGAAGGGGTTGAGAGGCACAGTAATAAAGGGGTTGAGAGGCACCGTGAAGGGGTTGAGAGGACAGTGTGGGGGCGGGAGAGAGGCACCGTGAGGGAGGGGCAGGCACAGTGGACAGGAGGTGGGAGAGAAGCTAGTGAGGGAGGAGGGGAGAGATGCACAGTAAGGGGAGGAGGAGAGAGGCACAGTGAAGGGGAGGTGGAGAGAGAGGCACAAGAGGCACAGTGAGGCGAGGGGGGAGTGAGAGAGGCCACAGTGGAGGGGAGAGGCGCAACGTTGAGGGGAGGCGATGAGAGGCACAGTGAGGGGAGAGAGAGAGGCAAGTGAAGGGTTGAGGCCACAGTGGAAGGGTTAGAGGCACAGTGGGGGGGCGGTGAGGACGAAGCATAGGGAGCGGGGGAGGGAAGAGGCACTGGGAGGGGGTGGGGGAGAGAGGAACAGGTTTGGGAGTTGAGGGGAGGCACAGTGAGGGGAGGTAGGAGAAGCACAGTGAGGGGAGTGGGGTAAGGGCACAGTAAGGGGAGGGTGAAGAGAGGTACAGAGAGGGGAGGGGCAGAGAGAGGTTACGAGTGAGGGGACGAGGGGAGAGAGGTACAGTGAGGGGCGAGACGGGGAGAGAGGTACAGTGAGGGAGGGGGGGAGAGAGGCACGTGAGGGGTAGGAGGAGAGAGCCAGGAAGGAGGGAGGGGGGAGATGGGCACAGTGAGGGGAGGGGGGAGAGTCACATTGAGGGGAGGGGGAGAGAGGCACCGTGAGGGGAGAGGGGAGAAGGAGGCACAGTAAAGGGAGGGGGAGAGGCACAGAGAAGGGGAATAGAGACAGAGGGGGAGAAGAGGCACAGTGAGGGAACGGGAGAGGAGAGAGGCACAGTGAAGGGGTTGCAGGGCACAGGGGGACGGTAGGGGGGGAGAAGCGGATGGCTGGGGAGAGGGCAGGGAGACGGCATAGAGGGGAAGAGAGGCAACAGGGAGCGGTGGGGGAGAGAGAGCCAAGGAGGTGGGGAGAGAGGCACAAGGGAAGTGGGGATGGAGGCACAGGGAGGGGAGGGGGGGAGGTTAGGTACAGCGAGGGGAGGGGGAGAGGGGGGCACAGTGAGGGGAGGGGGGGAGAGGGAGGCACAGTGAGAGGGAGGGGGAGAGGCAGGGGAGGGGGGAGAGAGGCACAGTATGGGGGGGAGAGGCACGGGGAGGGGAGAGAGAGGCACAGTGAGAGGAGAGGGGAGAGAGGCACAGTGTGGGGAGTGGGGAGAGAGGGCACAGTGAGGGGAGTGGGGAGAGAGGCACAGGGCGGGGAGGGGGATAAAGGCACAAGG
>WSYH01012734.1:0-18260 GCA_036426205.1 Ascaphus truei
ACTGTGTCCAACGCACGTTTCTAACTGTATCGCACTGTGTCCAACGCTTGCGATTTGGGGACCAATAGAAGGGACAAACCACAAACTGGGTTTACGAATGTCCGGCAGTACATTTGGTGCTGAATTAGCAGTGTTGACACATACAGATGTAGCCAGACTAACCGTTTGTGTCAAATCCTAACCACCACATCACCCAGCAACGGGAAATCTGTCTGGGGGGTCGGTCCCAATCTGAAGCTTTTGCTGCCCCCCGAGCTCGGCGTTATGCGTCTCTTCACGCGGCTAAATCTGTGGCCCCTGGGATTTTAGAACGACGTATTCCTAATTGTTCTGCGGCATTATGTATGTGAGTATATGTGTAAGGATTCGGGGTTTGGGCGCTAATGTCTTTAGTAAAAGCTGTGTTTCTATTTTCGTGTTTCTATTTTCTTAAACTCTCATCTTTTATTTATCAGTCTTTACAAAAAAAATGGACACACATATGAATTTGGTGTTTGTCGGTGCATGTTTTTAGTTTCCATACTCCACCTTTTTCACCTACCAAAAGAGATGAAATTTAATAGGAAAGGCGGCTTTCAACCCCCCCCCCCCCACTCCCCACCCCTTTTTAACCAAAAATGTAAGTTAATCCGTTGGTGGGGATTTTCCTTTAAACATTTACCAGAACCATAAGCAAATAAAGGTTAATTTACTCATTAAATGTATATTTTACGCTATGGGGCGTGTTCTTTCTCTTCTCTTTTTAGGTTTACCTTGGGATGTGGTTCATCCATCTGAAAGCTGCCTTGTACCCCTCTACCTAACCGTATCTGTTATCAATTGGACATTTAAGGAACGAGTTCATTGTTTTATGTTGTGCGTATTGTTTGTCTTACATATTGTATTAGTTATTTATGTATCACTATTGTAGAAATTGGACACAAACACATTCACATCTTGTACTGTAATATATATTTTTATTATCGCTAATCACTAGTACATTTAATATACACTTATCTACTATCTATGTAGATTATTCATATAGAATCAACTGGCGCTACTATTTTGATTTGTTTTTAAAGGGTTCATTTACATTGAAACTACAATACATTTATTTACCTGTGATAGAAAAAGCTTTTATTCATGCCCGGTTGATATTCCATCCTCATTCCTTCTCCCGCCTTTGTTATCCCCATTCCTAATAATTTCTTCATTCATACGTAGAGTTTCTTGCTGATAACTAAAAAAAAAGTTGCCGGAATTCAGTTGTGAAGATTATTCAGAAGTTTGAGACAACGTAAAGAATTATGGAGCATGATGGGTATTACCCAAAGAAATATGGAGCGATGCACCCTTGGTATTCCCCGGGGTAACAGGAAACATAATGAATGGGTTTGAGACCAAACAAAAGTCTGTGACATCATCACACGGGTGAAGATATTAAAATGGTGGTGGGCTGGGCATGTCACAAGAAGAAATGACCATCGTTGGACAAACTTGGTACTCGACTGGATTCCAGGAGAGATTAAAAGACCAAGAGGATGACCAAAAGTAAGAGGATGGAATCGGACATTTTGTTTGAGTGACGTGGAGAAGAGAGCCTGTAACCACAAGACTTGGGAGATCATTGGGGAGGCTTCATCCAACGGTGGGGAGACACGGGCTGGAGATGATGGGATGATGATATGTTTGATATATTGAATACAGTTTTTGGACTTCTGTACTTTCCTTTCCTCTGAGTACCTGTTATCTACTCATTGTGTACTATAGTAACCAGGAACCCATTTTATGCTATACTACACGGTATATAGAGATCAAAAATCTATCCTCATACTGTGTATATATATATATATATATATATATACACACACATGTTAATTTAGAAGACACTCTGCTTACAAGGCGTTCAGACCCTAGATTCAATACATAAACACACACACACACTTCTTTATATACATGTGCATATATAGATACACGTGTGTAAATAAATATATTAGTTAAATGCAGATGTATTGAGCCATTAGGAAGCAAAACCATTACGTCCTATGGCGAATCTAAAAGTCCTCTCTAGAATTCTAAACTAAAAGCAGATATTTCGGGAGGGTTACATTAAAAAAGAAAGGTACAATATAGGGCTTAAAAAGGGAGAGGTAACATCTATAGAATTGAAGTTTATCCAGAGATTAAAGCAGCAGAACAGGCTACATTGTGCTTTTTTTAAATTAAAGGATTTGAGCAGGGGGTCTCTGGCGCGGAACTACATTCATTTCAGCTCCACAGACCCCCGTCTTCCCGAGATACCGGTATCCCGGTGAAGTTTAAATGTCCTGATCACACTGGCCAATAAGAAGCCGCAGCGGATGACGTCACGGTTTCCTATTGGCCCACGTAATGTGGGACATTTAAAGCCGCCATTATGTTAGGCACACAGTTTCTCTTACTGCACAGATACTGGCACCACTACAGAAGTATCTATGGAAGCAGGGAGTTCCCGGAACTGAAATTAACGGCGGTCTGCTCCAGAGACCCCCTGCTCTAAACCTATAGTATAAAAATATATATATTTTAATGCAATGCATCTTGTTTTGCTGGTTTCATTTGGTTTAGTTTCAGAAAATGACTCAAACTTAAGCTCTCACCATGTAGCACGGAAGGGAGAGGTATCTGCCTGTCCACAATGATTGGTATTGTTTCCAACACTACTTTTCCGCTTCTCTGGAATTGCTTTTGTTTAGGACTGAGTGATAAACACCTCGTCCCAGTAAGCGCCATAAATCAATATCTAAGATAAACTATGTCACTGGATAATATTACAATGGAATGGGTAGTTCTATTGTAATGAAGCGTTGCCACCATTCTTCCAGCCTCATCGTGTAGCTCCTGTCACTGGGTTATTTTACAGAGCCCTCTGCATAACGTTAAAAAGAACCAGAACTCTCAAGCCTTGGGTAGGCATTCAGAACCAAACCTATTCTTGTTGTCCTTTGGATTGGTCCATGTGGCTTCAGAAAATGCACCGAACAATACCATGCTATAGTGGAACTTTCCCTACATATCATGGACACTTGTGCCATGAAAGCGAGTGTCCATGTTTCCATCTCCTCTGTCCTATATAGTTAGAAATCCTGACTTGTCTCTTTGGGTTTGCAAGACCGTGGCCGGTCGTTTTGGGAAAAGAAGAGGATGATTAGACTAAAAGACCTATCATGGGAAAATACAAGCATTTGAAATGATAAAAACATTACGCTTCCAGTACTGAGGCTTGGAAATACGTGCACATTTAAAAAATGTTTGCAATCTTGGTGTAAGATCCCAGGTGCATGTAGAAATGTTAAAACAGATGAAGTCACTTGTAAGTCCTGGTTCTGTCAAGAAAAGTATGATCTCTTTCATTTATAGTTTACTGTCTCTTATCTTCGGAAGAGACTAAATTACAATACATGATTAATTGGGGGAAGAGTTGGGATCAACATTGGAGAACTTGGAGCACATCTGTCTGACAGATAGAGAGGGAGAACTGGGAGCACATCTGTCCGAGAGATAGAGAGGGAGAACTGGAAGCACATCTGTCTGACAGATAGAGAGGGAGAACTGGGAGCACATCTGTCTGAGAGATAGAGAGAGAGAGAACTGGGAGCACATCTGTCCGAGAGATAGAGAGGGAGAACTGGGAGCACATCTGTCTGACAGATAGAGAGGGAGAACTGGGAGCACATCTGTCTGAGAGATAGAGAGAGAGAACTGGGAGCACATCTGTCCGAGAGATAGAGAGGGAGAACTGGGAGCACATCTGTCCGAGAGATAGAGAGAACTGGGAGCACATCTGTCCGAGAGATAGAGAGAACTGGGAGCACATCTGTCTGAGAGATAGAGAGGGAGAACTGGGAGCACATCTGTCTGAGAGATAAAAAGGGAGGACTGGAAGCACATCTGTCCGAGAGATAGGAGCCGCAACATCCTAATCAGGCACCTGCACCTGGATTATACCCCTGATGAAGTAATTTACGAAACGCATAGGGTGATTGTTTGCATCCTATGCCTGCTAGTAGCCTGGTTCCACTGCTGTCTGGACTCCCTGCGGCTATTTGCTGCCTTACTCTTTGATAGTCAGTGTGTGAGAGAGTGCTGAGTGATCGCAGAGAGACAGTATCCCTGTGAGCTAAGCCGGCAAAGATCCCTGACGGCACGCGTGACATCATCACGTCAGAGCAGAGCGGAGGAGAACCAGGAAGAGATTCCCCGGCTGACGCTGGGCTGTACCAGCCACACGCGGACCCCAACAGGGCCATCAGCTTGAATACTCCGGTGGAAGTCAGACTAGAGGGTCCACGGACTGGAGACCAGAGGGGCTCAGCTAAAGGGACAAGCCTGACAAACTACAAACAGGTTTACTATTGTGCGAGGCCTTTAAAGGACGGGATAATGTGTGAGTGACACTCCTGGTGTCTGCTTTATATGTTTTATTACAGTTTAGTTATCATGTGGATCTGCACTATGTCCTTTTTCTCATATCACTATTGAGACAACTTCTAAATAATTGTACCCGCTCACCTTGAAACGGTGACAACGCTAAAGACCAGTACTGCAATGTGAGTTGCATGTTTGCATTCAATGTACTGTATGTGCAATGTATGTATCTATGTGCAGTGTATGTATCTATGTGCAGTGTATGTATCTATGTGCAGTGCATGTATCTATGTGCAATGTATGTATCTATGTGCAATGTATGGATCTATGTGCAATGTATGGATCTATGTGCAGTGCATGTATCTATGTGCAATGTATGTATCTATGTGCAATGTATGTATCTATGTGCAATGTATGTATCTATGTGCAGTGTATGTATCTATGTGCAGTGCGGTTTATGATGCAGGTATCTATGTGCAGTGTATGTCTCTAGTGACAATGTGCTGTATCTATGGCATGCATGACGGGGGGAAAAATCCTTTCCAGCAGGGGTTGTCAAGCTTCCCAGAACTCTGTTATTCCAAGGTTTTCCCGGGTTTGGGGTCAGTAACAGCTGTAGATCTGATCCTGCCATGTCACGTACAACGTGTTTAAGCGGTGTGGAATGTCCAGACTTGGATGAAGAAACGTGAATATTTTGCGCTTTGTATTATACAAGATAGATACGATACACGGATTCTGTTTTTACATAATTACCGAGCACGGATTGGAAGCTCAGGCCCAGGAGGCAACTTTTCTGTAATATCGGTAATTACCCCAATACAAAAGAGTAATTACCCTGAAATGTAAACATTGAAATGCTTGTTTCTTGTGAAAATCTAAATGTTCGTCGGTTCCATCTTATGAAAAGGATATGGGTACATTGAATTATTCTTTAACATTTTGTCTCTTAAACGAGGTATTGCGCCATTTTTAGCTCTAAAACAGTCCACCCAAAGAAAAAAAAAAAAAGCGAGATGAATCGACAATTTCCCACAGCTTACAACAGTTTCTCGTGAAAAAGATGTGGTAAGCTGTTTAAACCATCCAAAGATGTGGCGATATGGCATTAGTAAAAGTTTTAAAATAGAAACAATTCGATGACAACAAAACACCTTAGTTGTTGTCACATCATTCGATGGAATTCATATGAACCACTGACAGTAGCCTATTGGAGGTACCGGTTCGTCTGGTTAGTGTTCCATTTGAAGCAGATGACCGGGAAGGAAGACCGCTCCCCCATGGCGTCGGTCAGACTGACGAACTTAAAGTGATGCCCCTCCATTACATCGGCTGGGGGCGGGCATGGCGGAGCGAAGGGTTAGGCAGTCCGTGACCATGACATGGCAATGACGCAGCATAGCCGCTATTAAGATTCATACCAGTCCTATAGACGTGCTACGTGGACAATATTCTGACACTACGAGGCGAGGCCAAAGGCGAAGAGCTGAGTAGGTGATGCAGTGTACAGGGACTCTGGTTGTGTTAGGGCTTTCCGATCCTTGACCTCTCGCTGTTGGAAGGAGAACTGAGATGATACCGTCTTGTAGCTTTCAAGGACTCTCAAATATTCGATCAACGGGTATACCGGGGATATAGGGAGGCCGAGAGCCGGAATGGAGAAGCGGAGGGAGTAATTTGACACGGTCAGTTATGTTGCAGTGCAGGGTCATGCAAGTGGTTTACCCCTCCATAGTACAAGTCAAGGCTTTGTCTCATCCAGCATAAACACACGGTGTGACGATCCCAGGGCGACGTGTATATGGGGGGGGGGGTGGCTGGTGTTTGAGGGGTGGTGCTCAGTGTGGCAGGGGCAGCTATGGGGGGGTTATAGCGCAATCAAGACGAGAGATTCTAAAGTCACGCCAACAATGCCTTGCTGCGCAGATGCAAGAATGTGGGGAGGACTGTTGAAGATTCTGCGTAAAGGCAGACATGTACACAGGAAAACCTGCCTGTCTCACCTATTGTAGGCGTCGTAGTGGGAAGCACGCAATTCTGTCAGCGTTGCAGCTGGCAGGTGCTCATGGGCCACTGAAAACTCAAAGGGGATTATGTTTTCGGCACGGAATCATTTATTTAGATTAACTGCACAAGTTCTGCGGGTGGTTGTGGGCGGTGTTTTTTGGTAACATGTAACCAGCATGTAATCTCTTTCTACGCTTACACACAGATTACAAAGCAGAGGAAGATTTACAATGGCACCTGAAAAAGCAAAGGTCACAGAGAAAAACATCTGTGGAGAGGGTCACGCCAAATTTGGAGCAAAATTGTGTCATTCATCTTGAGTCTCTTCGCGTTCTTCATGTGTGTGCAATGTGTGCGTCAGCAGGCGTGGGGACTGTCAATAGTTACGTTGACGGCAAATGAATGTATCAAATGTGGCGTAAATCGTGCGTCATTGTTTAATAGTTTATTTACGTCAAAACTTATCCTCCAATGTTCGAAGTGGTGTTGTAAACTTTTCTGTCTTAAAATTGTGCCGTAACAAGAGTTCCAACTGACGCAAATTCGAAAATAAAAATCGGAGTCAAAGCATGGGTCAGAGAGGGGATGGATCCCCATGTACAGGTCGGTCCTCGTGGAACGCATTTCCGGACGCGCCCTAATTGCATCAGAAGAACGCTTATACCGACAGTGGAACGCATTATCCGACGCGCCCACTAAGGCATTCAGCAGAACGCTTTATACCGACCGGTGGAACGCATGTATTCCGACGCGCCCCTAATGAATTCAGCAGAGAACGCTTTATACCGACAGTAGCATGGAACCAGTGAATCCGGACCGTGGAATGCATTATCCGCGCGCCCAATGCAATTCAGCAGAACGCTTTATCCGACGTTGGAACGCATTATCGACGCGCCACCTGAAATGCATCAGAGAAGCTTTATCCGGGACCGTTGGAACGCATTATCGACAGCAGAACGGAATCCCCGGTCATACGCTCTGCTACAGCAAAATACAGTGGATTGCAACTCAGACACTTTTGTACCGAGGCGGTTTGCGAAAACGATCCGCAGAATCACTTGGCACCGCCTGTGACAAATACGTCACGCGCGCTAGAAGCCCCCGGTAGAACTGAATGAGAAAACGGGAGAGGTATAACGTTCATTGGATTTCTTTTTATTGAGCACATTTGTCTCTGCGGAGGGCACATAGGATTGTCACGGTGGGGATCGTAAGGAACGCAGATCTCTGGTACGGTTTCCTCACAACAGTCACGGCCGGGGGTTGTTGCGCTTGTTGCTTCTGATTCATCCACTCCCAGAACATCTGGGGATTTCGAAATGCATATGTTCCCTCGTTTTAAATACGGGACGAGGTGTACTGCCAGGAAAGCAATTCGCTAATCAAACAGAACAACCGACATCGGGCCTGTATACCGAGATCGATTCGAATTGTTATTGTGCGTCTAGTTTCATTGCTAACAAAAGTGAGACCAACAGTGGCGTGTAGGTGAGTAGGAGGTGGATGTCATAATCCGTACATTGTTAGTGGTGTTTGAATGAGTCTGGCACATTGCATAATTGATGATAAGTAAATGAACGGAATGATTAGAGATATTTTTTATTATACATGTGACGAGATATTAAAATTATTAGTCTAAAATTAATGTAGTAACACAGGAGGGAGGAGGGAGGAGGGGTATGGTACTGTTATGACCAACAAGAGTTGATAGTACCAGCTTCCAACCTGTCGGGGACTTCCTCAGGTATTAATAATACAAATGGAATAATTGCCTCAAAGACAAAAGTCAATTATGAGAAAGGACGTTCCTCAGAGAGCTTACAATCTAAATTGATGTTGGGGAACTACCGAAAAGCGGCATATTCTGAGGACGAGTGGGGCTAAGGATAGTAGTTAGGGAATATTGTAATCTTTAATGGGTGGGGTTCCTTGGATTACGTTTTATGTGGCGGTTGTCATATTGAATTTTAGGCAAGTTTTGCCCCACAGAATACAGCTAATTTTTGGTGCTGAGCACAGGGAGGGCGGAGGGTAACGATACAGGGCATACCAGAAAATAGATGCCGCGTGCCCTACTCGCTCCTTAGTGATAATCCAGGGGTTGATATGGACATGATAATGTAGGCCTGGGAATTGGTTTGCCTAGATAAGGTGGTTTGGTATTACGAGCCGTTCCCTGGCTCTCCCTTTTGTTAGAACGCAGGAAGAGGGGGTCTCCGTGTCCTGGTCAGTCCCAGGACCCCCCTGATTCGCGAGGGAAGTGCGGTACTTCCTGGTGTTTAAATTGCAAGGCATCGTGGCCAAAAGAGCCCGTGCCTTTCCTATCGAGTGTCAGCGAAAGGCGGGATATTTATCCCCTTGGAAGGGGTGCAACCGCAGGCTCTCCCATAGCCAATGGTCAAATAACTGGCAATTAAAATGGGGAGGCACGCGTGGGGAATACGAGGGGGTCTTGCAGATTGGCGGCAATGATTCGGCTCTGCTTTGGAAGACCAGGCTTGCTGCCACCAGAAATGTACTTTATGGTTCTTTTTTGATGATATTTATATTAAAATCAAAACTTTTTCTCACACCACCCGCGGTTACACAATTTTGTCCCTGTCACGGCAGAGTAGATAGGCGACAAGCATCACCAGAGGTGAGAGGTACGGCCAGCCGGATTAGACGCGAACACGGACGCAGAGGCTATCAAGTAGCAGAAAACCAACTAAGTCCATTAATGGGGGATGGATTTAAATTAAAGGGGTTAACAAATCATAATCTAATCGCGAAAACAATTCCAACAAAGATATATAAAGAAATGGTTGAGGAATACCTACACTCGTCACAGTCCAATAATAAAGTTGGCCCCATTAAGGGATCAGCTGAGCCTCTTAGACAATTTTTTTACCCCCTCATTTTCAATAGGGCAGGCCAGAGGGGGCTCAGCGTGGGTTCGGTGGTCATTCAGCCCAGAGAGTAACCAGGTCCCAGATACACATTTTTTTAAGGAAGGCGGTCACAGTTACTCACCCCCAGGCGAAGCAACGAGAGGCTGCATTCCTGGGATTGACAATTAATTGTGGGATCCAGTCGGGGCCGCAGTTTCAAACATAACGACATATATTAACCACTTTGGTCTAAGTGGGACTACACCCGCTAGAAACGAGGGTTCAAACAATGCAGAAACGAGGTAGACAAGCAAAATAGCCGGAATCTGCTCATAGCAAAGCAGATTTGTTTCCAATTCAAAGTTTAATGGGAAATATTTAGTGGAATCACTAGATTTTCATTCATATCTCAACAGGAAGGAAAAATTCAGAAGGGTTATATCAGAAAGAGAACTCGTCACGTGGCTGCGAAGTGTGAACTCTACACCCAAATGTTGTGAAGAGGAGGAGGAAACCCGATAACCATAATATAAAACAATCATGTGGTGGTTATGGAGAAGAGACAAAGCATTCATCACGAGGCTGAGGGTGCGTAAACCCCATAGCGTTGTGGGAAAAAAGGGACTCCACAGACGTCCTTCGGCCCACCCCAATGGATGATATCATTATCGGATCCAGAAGTTTAAACAATTTTTGGAAAATCCATCGGTTTTTTGCGATTTGGTTCTGTTTACAGTCCTGACCCAGTGGTTCAACAAGTTGTGCTTAAAAAAAGTATGTACTGTGTGTGAACTTGAGAAATGTAAAGATATTAAATAGTAAGGAGAGATTTGGTTTCTTACAGTATTTATCAGTAAGACTAAAGGAACTAAGCACCGCTTGGATGGAGATAAGGGAGAGGAGGGGATTAGATTGAAACCTTCAAAGACATCAAGGGTTCAAAAGGTGCAGGAGGGAAGCAGTTCAGGAAGGGAGAGGTGCTAGCAACAAGAGGAGGTCGGCACTTGGTGCAGGAGGGAAGCACGTTCAGAGAAAGGAGAGGTGCTTAGAACAGCAGGTCGTCTACTGGTGCCAGGGATGGGCCAGTTCAGAGATGGAGAGGTGACTAGAAAAGAGGTTTTTTTTTTCTGTTTTTTGTTTTTTATGGTCTGCACTTTGGTGCAGGAGGGCAGCATGTTTCCAGGAAGAAGGAGAGGGCTAGAACAAGAGGTGCCACTTGGTGCAGGCGGGAATCATGTTTCAGAGAAGGAAGAGGTGCGTAGAAAAGGAGGTCGCACTTGGGGCGGAGGGGGACGCATGTTTTCAGCGGAAGGAGAGGGTGCTGAACAAGAAGGTCGCCTTGGGGCAGGATGGGAAGCATTGGTCCGCAGGAAGGAGAGCGGTGATAGAAAAAGGAGGTCGCACTTGGTGCAGGAGGGAATCATGTTTCAGAGAAGGAGAGGTGCTAGCAAAGAGTCTGCACTTGGTGCAGGGATCGGGGTGGAAGCTAGTTCAGAGAAGGAGAGGAGAGAAGAGGTCTAGAACAAAGAGGGCACTTGGTGCAGGAGGGGAGCATTTCAGAGAAGGAGAGGTGCATAAGAACAAGAGGTCGCACTTGGTGCAGGAGGGATATCAGTTCAGAGAAGGAGAGGTCTTAGTAGAACAAGAGGTCATCGCACTTGGTGCAGGAGGCAAGAATTTCAGAGAAGGAGAGTGCTAGAACCAAGAGGTTGCACTGGGTGCAGGAGGGGGAGGCATGTTAGAGAGGAGGGTTGCTAGAACAGAGGTCCATTGGTGCAGGAGGGGAGCATGTAGATGAAGAAGGAGAAGGTGCTAGAACAAAAGGTGCGCAGTAGGTGACAGGGCGGGAAGCATGTTCAGAGAGGAGAGTGTAGAACAAGAGGTCGCACTTGGTGCAGGAGGGAATCATGGTTCCCGAGAGGCAGAGGGAGGTGCTAGAAACCAAGAATGCGGTGAACTTGGTGCAGGAGGGAAGCATGTCTCAGAGAAGGGAGAAATGTGCTAGAACAACGAGGTCGCACTTGGGCAGGAGGGAAGCTGTTCAGCGAAGGAGAGGTGCTCTAGAACACGAGGGTTTCGCAGGGTCGCACTTAGGTGCAGGAGGAAAGCAGTGTTTCATAGAGGAGAGGGTGCTAGAAACACGCGTAGCACTGGATGCCAGGAGGTGGGGAAGACATGTTTCCGATGAAGGAGAGGTGCTAGAACAAGAGGTCGCACTTGGTGCAGGAGGGGAGCATGTTCAGAGAAGGAGAGGTGCTAGAACAAGAGGTCGCACTGGTTGCAGAGGGAATGCTGGTTTCAGAGTAAGGAGAGGTGCTTTGAGAACAAGATGAAAGGTCGCCCTTGGTGCAGGACGGGGCAAGAGCATGTCAGCGGGGAGAGGTTTCTAGAACAAGAGGTAGCCAGGTGCAGGATGGGAAGCAGTTTCAGAGAAGGAGAGGCTTTAGGGGTGCTTGAGAACAAGAGGTCGCACTGGTGCAGAGAGGGAAGCATCTTTCCAGGAGAGAGTGCTAGACAAGAGGTCAACTGGGCAGGGCGGGGACGCATTGTTAGAAAAGGAGAGGTGTAGAACAAGAGGTCGCCACTTGGTTGCAGGAGGAGAAAGCATGTCTAGAGAAGGAGCAGGTGCGCGAACACGAGGTCGCCCATGTGCCAGGCAGGGACGACATTTGTCTCCGGCGAAAGATAGGTTGCAGAACAATTGAGGTCGCACTTGTGCAGGAGGGGGAGGGAAGCCTGTCTCAAGAGAAGGAGGATTGTGATTAGATTACGCACCGCGGGGCGCACTTGGTGACAGGGGAGTGGGAAGCGATGTCTCAAGAGAAGGAGAGGTGCTAGAACATCTGGCAGGTCGCCACGGGTGGCAGGAGGGAAGCATGTTTCAGAGAAGAGATGGGCTGAACAGAGGTTCGCACTTGGGCAGGCTGGAAGCATGTTTCAGAGAAGGAGAGGGGGCTAGTTAGGAACAGAGGGCGCACTGGTGTGCAGGAGGGAGCCATGTTCAGAGATGGAGAGGAGAGGTGGCTAGAAACAAGAGGTCGCAAATGGGTTGCAGTGAGGGAGGAGAGGGACGCACGTTCAGGAAGGAGAGGGGCTGCTAGAAAAAGAGGTAGCACTGGTGAGGAGGGAAGCATCGTCAGAGATCGGAGAGGTGTAAACAAGAGGTCACACTGGGTGCAGGAGGGAAGCATGTTTCAGAGAAGAGAGGTGCGTAGCCAAGAGGTCGGCAACTTGGTGCAGGAGGGAAGCATGTTCAGGAAGGACAGAGGTGGCGCGAACAAGAGGTCGCACGTTGGTTGCAGGACGGGAAGCATGTCATCAGAGAAGGAGAGTGCTTAGAACAAGATGTCGCACTTGGTTATGAGGAGGGAAACATGGTTCAGAGAAGGAGGGAGAGGTGCTTAGAACACGCGGGTTCGCACTGGTGCAGGAGGGAAGTAGTCTCAGAGGAAGGAGAGGGGGTAGAACCGGCGGTCGCACTCTGGTGCAGGAGGGGAGCATGTTTCAAGAGAAGGAGAGGTGCTAGACAAAGAGGTCGCCTTGGTGCAGGAAGGGCATGTTTCAGAGGCAGGAGAGGGGCTAGAAAAGAGGTCGCACTTGTGCAGGAGGGAAGCATGTTCAGAGAAGGGATAGAGCGTGATAGAACAAGATGGTCAGCACTTGGTGCAGGAGGGAATTCAGGTTTCAGAGACGGGAGGAGGTGCATAGAACAAGAGGTAGAACTTGGTGCAGGAGGGAAAGCATGTTTCAGAGAAGGATGAGGTGCTTCGAACAAGAGGTCCGAACCTTGGTGCTGCAGGAGGGTGGAGGAAGCCTGTTTAGAGAACGGAGAGGTGCTAGAACACGCGGCGTGGCACTGGTGCAGGAGGGGGACGCATGTTACGAAGAAGGAGAGGGTAGACAAGAGGTCGCATTGGTGCAGGAGGGAAGCATGTTCAGAGAAGGAGAGGTGTGCTTTAGAACAAGAGATAACACTATGTGCAGGAAGGGGCAGCATTGATTCAGTGTCCGTAATGATATGGTGAAGAAGAAGTTCTATGAGAGAACAAGAGAGCACCGGGTAGTCAGAGGGAAGTCACTTTTCTAAGAATTATGAACATTTCCCTATACCCGACTGTTCATTGCAATTTCGTCACGTGGACATGATCTAATCTATGTCAGGAGAGGAGCGCGGGCAGAATAGAACAAAGAGGTCGCACTTGGGCAAGGATGGGAAGCATGGGTTTCATAGAGAAGGATAGGGTGCTGTACCTAGAACCTAGACGCCAGGTGGTGGGTCGCACTGTGCCGGGAGGGCCGCATGTATTAAGAGTCAATGCTTTGAGGGTGGCTCGTTAACCAAGAGTCGCACATTGTGTGCAGGAGGGAAGATGTAGGAGACGAAAGGGAAGAGGCGGTGCACGTTTCGAACAATTCCGAGGTCACACCATGGTGCAGAGCCGGGACGCTTGTTTACAGAGATCGGAGAGTACAAGGGGTGCTTTAGGTTAAACAACTTGAGGGTCGCCTGTTTATCCTGTAGTTCGTCCACGTCACTCGTTATTTCAAGAACGCGCCCTCGGATCATGGTGGCTGGCCCCAAACTCATCCGACCAGGTGTCTGGTGTTCTGCCCCACCAACCTGGTGCAGGAGGGAAGCAGTAGTTCAGAGAAGAAGGAGAAGTTGCCTAGACAGAGGAGGTCTACGACGTGGTGAAGAGGGAAGCCATGTTTCAGAGACGGAGAGGTGTGCTAGAACAACACGAGGTTCGAACCTTGGTGGGAGGAGGGAAGCATGTTTAGAGAAGGAGAGGCTAGAACAAGAGGGCACTTGGTGAGGAGAAGCATGTTCAGAGAGGAGATGAGAGATGTTATAGTTAGACAAGAGGTCACACTTGGTGAAGGACGGAAGATTTTTCAGCAATACAGGAGAGTGAGTAGAACACGCTGGAGAATCTTGGGATTGAGGAGGGAAGCATGTCTCAGAGAGGAGAGGTGCAGAACAGCGGGTTGACTTGGTGTGAGGAGGGAGATGTCTAGAGGGAAGGAGAGGTGCTCTAGAACACGCGGTGCGCACTTGGGGTGAAGGAGGGAGGGAAGCATGTTTTCAGAGAAGGGAAAGAAGAGGTGCAAGAAAGGATGGTCGCATTGGTGCAGGAGGGAAGCAGTTAGAGAAGGAGAGGTGCTATAGAACAAGAGCGATGAGCGACAGTCGCAGGTGGGTGCAGGATGGGACGCATGTTTTCAGAGACAGGAGAGGTGCTGTTTTGAGAAAAGTAGGTCGGTGACTTTGGTGCAGGATTGGGACGCATGTTTCAGAGAGGGAGGAGGTGCTAGAACAAAGATGTCGCACATGAGTGCCAGGAGGGAAGAATGTTTCAGAGTAAGGAGAAAGGGATGATGCTAGAAATAGAGGAGGTCGCACATGAGTCGGAGGAGGGAGCATCTTTCAGAGAAGGCGAGGTAGCTTTGGCCCAGAGGTCACACTTGGTGCAGGAGGGAGAGCATGTTTTCAGAAAAAGGAGAGGGGTGGCTAGACACCGAGAGTGGGGTTCGCGAACTTGGTGCAGGAGGGAAGAAGTTTCGAGAGGAAGGAGAAAGTGCTTGAACACGGGAGCAGGAAGGGGTTCGCACTTGGGTGCAGGGATATGCAGCAATTAGACGAGGAGGAAGGAAGGAGGTTGCTAGACTCACAGCAGTTGGAGATTGGGGTTCGGTCGCACTTGGGCAGGAGGAAGCATGTTTCAGAGACGGAGAAGGTGTACGAACGGTGCGATAGAATCAAGGAAGCCGGTACGCCACTAGGTGCAGGAGGGAGGGAAGCAGGTTTGCGGAGCGAGAAAAGGGCGTTGAGAAACAATGGGGTCGCACATCGGTGCAGGAGGAAGCAATTGGTTTCAGAGGAAGGGAGGATGGTGATGTAGAACAAGATAGGCCACTTGGGGGGAGTGCAGGACGGAAGCAGAGGAAAGCATGTTTCAGAGAGGGAGAGAGCGAGTGCTAGACAAGAAGTAGCGGGCATGTGCAGGAGGGAAAGCCATGTTTCAGAGAAAGGAGATGTGTTAGAGACAAGGAAGGTTCGACTTGGTGCCAGGAGGGAAGGACGCATCTTTCAGAGAGGGGAGAGGTTGGCTAGAAAAAGAAGGTCACACGTGGGGCTGCAGGAGGGAAGCCTGTTTCAGAACAGGAGAGGTGTATACAGAGGTCGCCATTGTGCAGGGGAAGCATGTTCAGAGAAGGAGAGGTGCTTAGACAAGAGGTCGCAATTGGGAGGAGGAAAGATTGTTCTAGAGAAGGAGAGGGTGATAGAACAAGAGGTCGACTTGGTGCAGGAGGGAAAACTGTTTCAGAGAGGAGAGGTGCTAGAACACGCGGTCGCACTTGGCCGGATGGGAAGCAGGTCCAGAGAAGAGAGGGGCTAGAAACGCGGTCTGCAATTGGTGAAGGAGGGAGCATGGTTACAGAGAAGGAAGGTGCTAGAACACAGAGGGTTCGCACTTGGTGGCAGATGAAAGCAGTTTCAGAGAAGGAGAGGTGCTAGACAAGGAGGTCGAACTTGGTGTGAGGGAGGGAAAGGGAGCATGGTCAGCAGGAGGGAGAGGGCTGCTAGAACAAGGGAAGTCGACACGGTGCAGGAGGGAACGCATGTTCAGAGAACGGAGAGTGCTAGAACAAGAGGTCGCACTTGGAGTTGTGTGCGGAGGGAAGCATCGTGCAGAGAAGGAGAGGTGCTAGAACATAGACGGTCACAGTGTCCGGGGGACGCAGTTTCAGGAAACAAAGGAGAAGAGGTGAGGTGCTGAACAAGAGGTCGCACTTGGGCAGGCGGGGGAGATGTGTTCAGCGACGGAGCAGGTGGCTAGAGAAAAAAGCTCGGTCGCATTGGGTGTCAGGGAGGGAAGCCTGCTCGAAGAGAACGGAGCGGGTGCTCTAAGCACAAGGAGGGAAGAGAGGTCGCCAACACTTGGTGCAGGAGATGGAAGATAATTTTCATCATTTTTTGTTTTTTCAGGGCGTGACTAGCAAGGGTTGACGATTTAGGCAAAGAACGCGGGGCTCGACATTGGTGCAGGAAGGGGACGCATGTCTCCGAGAGAAGGAGAGGTGCGTAGAAGACACGACCGCACGGGGCAGTGCGGCACGACTTGGTTCAGGAGGACGCCTTGTTTGTCAGACGACGGAGAGGTGCCGAACACGCAGGTCGGCATCTTGGTGCGGAGGGAGCGTCTTCAGCGACATGAGAAGTGGCAGTAGCCCCTAGAGGGCGCCTTTGGGCAGGCACACACCCGCCCCCGGAGCATGTTTCAGAGAAGGAAGAGGGATAGAACAAGAGGTCGCACTTGAGTGGCGAGAGGGACTCAGTTTAGGGACAGAAAAAAGAGGGGCCGATTAAAGAGAACAGAGGGCGTTGGTGCGAGGAGTGGAATCCTGTTTCAGAGAAGGAGAGGGGTGTTGAACAGGATATGGGTGGCATTGGTGCAGTGATGAGACTGTTTCAAAGAAGGAAGACGGGAGACATTAGCGTTTAGAACAAGAAAGGTGTTCAGGGCGAAGGTGCAGGAGGGGGAGAGTTTCAGGAGAAGGAGAAGGGGTGCTAGGAACAAGAGGTCGCCATTTGGTGCAGGAAGGGAGATGTTGAGTAGAAGGAGAGTGCTGTAGAACAAGAGGTCGCACTTGGGGCAGGAGGGAAAGATGTTTAGAGAAGGGAGGAGGAACAGAGTGGGCTAGAACAAGGAGTAGGGGTCGCAACTTGGTTCAGGAGGGATCATGTTTAAGAGAGAGGGATGGTAGCTATTAAGTAACGAAGGAGAGATAATGATCCGCACTGTTTCAGGATGGAGGATGGGTTGAAGCAGGGTCAGCGAGGCGTCGAAGGTTCTCGAACCCAGAGATGGTCGGACTCTGTTGTTAAATTAGTTATCTATTGTGTTTCAGTGTAAATGTGAGAGAGTGTCTAGTAGAACACTAACAAGGAGGGTGGAGTGGGGTGTTCGCATGTGGTGCAGGAGGGAAGCATTTGTTTAAGAGAAGAGACGGTTCGCAACAGCGGTTCGAGGCACTTGTGGTGCATTGCGCGGGCACCTGTTTCTGCCGCAGGAGAAGTGGGTCATCGTACCACGAGTTCCACCCTTTTGCCGCCGTGGGACGCATGTTCGAGAAAGGAGAGGTGCCTATTGAACACGAAGGAGTCGTCACTTTGGTTACAGGAGGGAAAGATTCTTTCGAGAAAGATGGAGATGCCAGTATCGGTGGTTGCCTTAGAACAATCCGCATACATCCTAAGGAGGTTCGCACTTGTGCAGGAGGGGACATGGAATGGATCCAGAGAAGGAGGATGGGGCTGTAGTAGACAGAGGTTATTGATAGTCGACTTGGGGAAGGAGGGGACAGACGATGTTATGAGAGAAGGAGGAGAGGTTTTTGACTATCAGCGAGGGGTCGTAACTGGTGCCCGGAGGGCAGCCTGTTTGTTTACCGCGCAAGGCGACCGCCTGTGGTATTGCCGCTTAGAGACACAACCATAAGAGGTCGCCAGTTTGTGTTCCGGAGTGGCGCAAGCATGTTCGAGGAGCGAAGGGATGCTCGGCTAGAACAAGAGGTCACCACTTTGTTGCAAGGAGGCGGACGCTTGTTTCACGCCAAGGAGTCGGACATAAAGCGTGCCTCTCTGCCCCTGACGGTAGCATTTTTTTTTTTGTTTTTTGTGTTTTTTTTTTTTTTTGTTTTTTTTTTCTTGCAATTTTTCTTTTGTGTGCTTATTGCAGGGGGCCGAAGGTAGTCAGGAGTGAACCGCAAATCTGAGGAATGTGCTAGAGCACACCGAGAATGGAGCCTTGGGTCGCAGCTTGGGGTGCGCGGGAGAGTCGCAGTACTCATCAGCAGTGAGAGAAAGTGCGCTTTTTTCTAAAGTCACAGAGCATTTAGTTTGTTCGGCAACTTGTTGCGGACATGATTTGTACATATGGGAAATTGCCAAAGTTAGTGTTTAGGAAGATGTGCTGAGTTGGCACCACGATA
>WSYH01012735.1:0-18257 GCA_036426205.1 Ascaphus truei
CCCCCCCCCCAGCGTATCCCTGTAATACTAAGCGTGACGTGTCGGGGCCGTGCTGTGAGTGCCAGTGTAGGTAGTATTGCTGCAGTAGCGGTTGGCACAGAACGTGCCACCCGCTCTTCCCATTAGAGAAACACTGGTTGAATGCTGGGTGCTGACCTGTTGCTGCAGTTTGCTGGGGGCTCTCTTTGTGTTGTTGACCCCTCAGTACTGTCGGGCGAAGGTAAGTCTCCTCTGCTTCTCTGTGCCCACTTTCATGTTTTGTTTTTTACTTCATTTCCCTTGTTTTAGGAATATGGTTCTGGTTCTGGTTCTGGGACCTCCTTAACCTCTTCACCATGTCAGGGTCCGGCAATGCATAACAATGCAGGCACCTCTGGGATGTTAATCCTCCCCACCTCCTACTCTCTCTGATACATATTCATGTAACTGTGATCAGGGCGTTTCAGGCTAAAAAATGCACATTTCCGTGGTTTTCCCATGTCCAAACCGCGCAGAAACGCCAGTTTAGGTGGTGAATTTGGTTCCTGATATGCAAATCCATGCATCTGAATCTCCCAATATTTACAGCACCCCACACAAGTTACTCTCTTCAACTCATGGGGACTAATCTCTCCCAGACCTCTGTCAGTGTGCACTTTCTTTATCTGTGTATTTGTGCATAAGGTTTGAATATATCATTTTCACTTCCCTACGTGTCGGTGAGTGGCAGTGATGCACTTGTGCGGTATCTCTGTAAATTAATCAGAGGATTACAATCAGACAACTACATGACATTGAAGTCAAGTAGCCCATACAGCCCTCCATAGGTGTGTATAATTTCATACAGAATGTAAGTCTGACATAGCAGCGGAAACAGCAGTCACACTTCACACAGGAATAATGGTGTACGGCTATCGCAGGGAATCAGGACATTCACTGACAGTTCATACAGGAAGTCAGACACCACTTAATGCTACAGTCACGCTTCACACAGGAAGTCAGACACCACTTAATGCTACAGTCACGCTTCACACAGGAAGTCAGACACCACTTAATGCTACAGTCACGCTTCACACAGGAAGTTAGACACCACTTAACGCTACAGTCACGCTTCACACAGGAAGTTACAGTCAGACATCACTTAATGCTACAGTCACACTTCACACAGGAAGTACAGTAGACACTTAATGTACAGTCACGCTTCACACAGGAAGTTCAGACATCACATTAATAGCTACAGTCACGCTCACACAGGAAGTCTAGACACCAATTAATGCTACAGTCACGTTCAACAGGAAGTTACAGTCAGAATCACTTAACGCTACAGTCACGCTCACACAGGGAAGTTACAGTCAGACACCACTTAATTGCTACAAGGCACGATTCACAACAGGAAGTACAGTCAGACACCACTTAATGCCTACAGTCACGCTCACACAGGAGTTAGGACACACCATAACGCTACAGTCACGCTTCACACAGGAGAGTTACGTCAGACCCACTTAATGCTACAGTCACGCTTCACACAGGAAGTTTAGACACCACTTAATGCTACAGTCACGCTTCACACAAGGAAGTTACAGTCAGACACCACTTAACGCTACAGTCCCGCTTCACCACAGGAAGTCAGACACCAATTAATGCACAGTCACGCTTCACACAGAAGTCAGACACCACTTAACGCTACAGTCACGCTTCACACAGGAAGTTACAGTCAGACACCACTTAATGCTACAGTCACGCTTCACACAGGAAGTGGCAGTCAGACACCACTTAATGCTACAGTCACGCTTCACACAGGAAGTTAGACACCACTAACACCAGTCACGCCACAACAGGAGTTACAGTCAGACACCACTTAATGCTACAGTCACGCTTCACAACAGGAAGTTAGACACCAACTTAATGCTACAGTCACGTTCAAAAGGAAGTACAGTAGACACCACTTAAGCTACAGTCACGCTTCACACAGGAAGTTACAGGTCAACACACTTAATGCTACAGTCACGCTTCACACAGGAAATTAGACAACACTTAATGCTACAGTTCACGCTTCACACAGGAAGTTGAGACACCACTTAATGCTACAGTCACGCTTCACACAGGAAATTACGTAGACAACCAACTTAACGCTACAAGTCACGCTTCACACAGGAAGTACAGTCAGACACCACTTAATGCACAGTCACGCTTCACACAAAGGAAGTTACAGTTAGACACACTTAATGCTACAGTCACGCTTCACACAGGAAGTTACAGTCAGAATCCATTATGCTACAGTCACGCTTCACACAGGAAGTTACAGTCAGACACCACTTAATGCTACAGTCACGCTTCACACAGGAAGTTACAGTCAGACATAACTTAATGCTACAGTCACGCTTCACACAGGAAGTTACAGTCAGACATCACTTAATGCTACAGTCACGCTTCACACAGGAAGTTACAGTCAGACACCACTAATGTCAGTCAGCTTCACACAGGAAGTTACAGTCAGACATCACTTAATGCTACAGTCACGCTTCACACAGGAAGTTACAGTCAGACATCACTTAATGCTACAGTCACGCTTCACATAAGAAGTTACAGTCAGACATCACTTAACGCTACAGTCACGCTTCACACAGGAAGTTAGACATCACTTAATACTACAGTCACGCTTCCACAGGAAGAGTTACAGTCAGACACACTTAATGCACAGTCACGCTCACACAGAAGTTATATAATAGTCAGACACCACTTAATGCTACCAGTCACGCTTCACACAGGAAGTTACAGTCAGACATCACTTAGCTACAGTCACGCTTCACATAGGAAGTACAGTCAGACATCACTATGCTACAGTCACGTTCACACAGGAAGTACAGTCAACAATTAAGCTACATCACCTCACAAGGAGTTACAGTCAGCACACTTAATGCTACAGTCACGCTTCACAGGAAGTTACAGTCAGACACATAATGCTACAGTCAGCTTCACATGGAAGTCAGTCAGACATCACTTAATGCTACAGTCACCCTTCACACAGGAAGTACAGTCAGACACCACTTAATGCTACAGCAGTCTTCACACAGGAAGTTACAGTCAGACATCCACTTAATGCTACAGTCACGCTTCACACAGGAAGGTACAGTCAGACATCATTAAATGCCACACAGTCACGCTTCACACAGGAAGTTACAGTCAGACACACACTTAATGCACGTACGCTTCACACAGGAAGTTACAGTCAGACACCCTTAATGCTACAGTCACGCTTCACACAGGAAGTTACAGTCAGACATCACTTAAGCTACAGTACGCTTCACAAGGAAATTACAGTCAGACATCACTATGTACAGTCCGCTTCACACAGGAAGTACAGTCAGACACACTTAAGTCTACAGTCACCTTCACATAAGGAAGTTATCAGTCAGGCATCATGAATGCTATAGCCGTCACGCTACACAGGAAGTTACAGTCAGACACCACTTAATGCTACAGTACGCTTCACATAGGAAGTTACGTCAGACATCACTTAATGCTACAGTCACGCTTACACGGAAGTTACAGTCAGGACACCACTTAATGCTACAGGTCACGCTTCACAGGAAGTTACAGTCAGACATCACTTAATGCTACAGTCACGCTTCACACAGGAAGTTACAGTCAGACATCACTTAATGCTACAGTCACGCTTCACACAGGAAGTTACAGTCAGACATCACTTAATGCTACAGTCACGTTTCACACAGGAAATTAGTAAAAGCTGCAGTCAAAGATAACATGGAATGATTCTGTACACTCCAATGTAACAGATTAAGTAAATAGAATAACTATGTATCACTCGGGAAGTTACAATCGGACATCACACAGGAAGTCAGTGCAGGAAGTCTCCCGCACAAGGTTACAGATGGTACTTGGAAGAAGTTTGTCATGAGACATTAGGATCAGTTTGGTGACATCTCTCTTCTTCGCAGCCTCGCAACGTTGCTGGTTTCCGTGGGACTGTCCGCTATGCATCAGTGAATGCTCACAAAAACAGAGTGAGTAACCACACACCCTGCACTCTCATCCAGCTGTGAAAACCGTCCCCACCTCCTCATCCAGCTGTGAAAACCGTCCCCACCTCCTCATCCAGCTGTGAAAACAGTCTCCCACTCCTCTCATCCAGCTGTGAAAACGTCCCCATTCCCCCTATACCAGCTGTGCAACCATCCCCACGCTCCACTCCATCAGAGTGTGTGAAAAACGTCCACCCTACCTCAATCCAGCTGTGAAAACGTCCCACCTACCCTTCATCCAAGCTGTGAAAACAGGGCCACCTCCCCTCATCCAGCTGTGAAAAAAACACCCCCTCCCCTCATCCAGCGTTGTGAAAAAAACAGTCCCCTCCTCTATCCAGCAGCTGTGAAAACAGTCCCCCATGTCTCTCATCCAGCTGTGAAACAGTCTTGTTCTGGCCCCCCAGCCCCTTGTAATAAAGGGGTAGGGTCAGGCAGGTTAACTCATCCCCTTTAAGTTTATACAAAGTCTTTCTATCTTCTGCAGCTTTATTGGAAAAAGTACAGGAATATAAAAATAACTTGAGGGACGGCACTTGGAGGGGGGTGGGGGGGGGGGGTAAATTAATCATTTCTGTATGAAGAGAGGCAGTAACAAGGGTGTACTCACAGACTGTGGATCCAAAGGAAGGTGCTGTCTGTGCCACACAGTGTCAGGACTAACCATACAACACAGGGTTGGCGGAGAACCAACAGGGGGCTGTGCAGTAGTTGCTAGGCAAAAGGCAAAACAGGGAGGGAACACTGGGGAGTGCGGGCAGCCTGAGGGCAGAGAAAATGCATCATCCTTTCAGGACAAGTTCCCCACTCATCCAGATGAACATCCCTCCCCCAATCGCCCCTGTGACAGTACCCTCCCCCCTGTCCAGCTGTGAAATAGCCCCCTCCCCCTAGCCATCGTGAAAGACAGTCCTCACTATCTCTCTAGCTGATGAAACAGCTCCCCTCCTCATCCAGCTGTGAAAACAGTCCCATCCTTCGATCCAGCTGTGAAACCGTACCTTCCCCTCCTCTCCAGCTGTGAAAACAAGTCACTCCTCTCAACAGCTGTGAACACGTCCCTCTCCTCATCCAGCTGTGAAAACAGTCCCCCCCCCCTCTCATCCAGCTGTGAAAACCGTCCCCCCCTTTCCTCATCCAGCTGTTAAAACAGCCCCCATCCTCTCATCCAGCTGTGAAAACAGTCCCCCCTCTCCTCATCCAGCTGTGAAAACAGTCCCCTCTCCTCATCCAGCTGTGAAAACAGTCCCCCCTATCCCTCACTACCAGCTGTAAAACCATCCCCTCCCCCCTCCATCCAGCTGTGAAAACAGTCCCACTCTCCTCTAAACCTTCTCCATTCCAGCTGTGATAACAGTCCCCTCCTATCCAGTGTAAAACAGTCCCCTTCCTCATCCTCATCCAGCTGTTAAAAACCGTCCCCCACCTCCCTCATCCAGCTGTGAAAACAGTCCCCACCTATCCTCATCCAGCTGTGAAAACAGTCCCCACCTCTCCTCATCCAGCTGTAAAAACAGTCCCCACCTATCCTCATCCAGCTGTGAAAACAGTCCCCCTTCTCATCCAGCGTGTGAAAAACAGTCCCCCCCTCTCCTCATCAGCTGTGAAACAGTCCCTCTCCTCAACAGCTGTGAAAACAGCCCCCCTCCCCTCATACTGTCAAAATCCACTCACTCCATACGTGAAAACATCCATTTCATCCAGCTGTGGAGAAAACAGTAACCCATACCTCTCCTATCAAGCTGTGAAAACAGTCCCCTACCCTCCATCCAGCTTGATGATAAAACGTCCCCTCTCCTCCAGCCAGCTGTTAAAAAACGTCCCCTCTCTCCTATAGCAGCTGTTAACAGTCCAACCACCTCCTATCCAGCGTGTGAAAACAGTCCCCACCTCCCCTCATCCAGCTGTGAAAACAGTCCCCGTCTCCTCATCCAGCTGTGAAAACAGTCCCCCTCTCTCATCCAGCTGTGAAAACAGTCCCCTCTCCTCATGTCCAGCGTGAAAACCGTCCCACGATCCCCTCATCCTGTGGAAAACAGTCCCCCTTCCCTCATCCAGCTGTGAAAAACCGTCCCCACCTCCCCTCATTCAGCGTGAAAAGACATCCCCCAATCTCATCATCCAGCGCTGTGAAAACAGTCCTCTCCTTCTCCTATCCAGCTGTGAAAACAGTCCCCCTCTCCTCATCCAGCTGTGAAAACAGTCCCCCTCTCCTCATCCAGCTGTGAAAACCGTCCCCATATCCCTCATCCACTGTGAAACAGTCCTCCTCCTCATTCACAGCTGTGACAAACGTCCCCACCTCCCCCATCCAGCTTGTGAAAAACAGTCCCCCTCTCCCTCATCCAGCTTGTGAAAACAGTCCCCTTCCTCATCCAGCTGTGAAACAGTCCCCCCTCTCCTCATCAGCGTGATAAACAGCCCCCCTCTCATCCAGCTTGAAAACAGTCCCCCTCCTCCTCATCCAGCTGTGAAAAGACACCCTTCATCCAGCTGTAAAAACCATCCCCACCTCCCCTCATCCAGCTGTGAAAACAGTCCCCCTCTCCTCATCCAGCTGTGAAACAGTCCCCCCTCTCCTCATCCAGCTGTAAAAACCATCCCCACCTCCCTCATCCAGCTGTGAAACAGTCCCCCTCTCCTCATCCAGCGCTGTGAAAAACAGTCCCCCCTCATCATCACAGCTGTAAAAACATCCCCACCTCCCCTCACAGCTGTGAAACAGTCCCTCTCCTCATCCAGCTGTGAAAACAGTCCCCACCTCCCCTCATCCAGCTGTGAAAACAGTCCCCCTCTCCTCATCCAGCTGTGAAAACAGTCCCCACCTCCCCTCATCCAGCTGTGAAAACAGTCCCCCTCTCCTCTCAGCAGTGTGATAACAGTCCCACCTCCCTCATCCAGTGTGAAAAAAGTCCCCCTCCTTCATCCACTGTAAAAACAGTCCCCCTCTCTCATCCAGCTGTGAAAACAGTCCCCCCTCCTCATCCAGCTGTAAAAAACCATCCCCACTCCCCCACCGTGAAAAATCCCCCTCTCCTCATCCAGCTGTGGAAAAAGTCCCCCCTCCTCATCAGCTGTGATGAAACAGTCCCCACCTATCCTCATCCAGCTGTGAAAACAGTCCCCCTCTCCTCATCCAGCTGTGAAAACAGTCACCCTATCTTCATCCAGCTGTAAAAAAACGTCCCCCTTCCTCATTCCAGCTGTGGAACTGTCCCCCACCTCCCCTTCATCCAGCTGTTGACTCAATATCCCCGCACCCATCGCATGGTCAAGCAGTCTCCTGTCACTGAGTCCCTGTCACTGAGTCCCTGGCTCATGAGTCTCCTGTCACTGAGTCTCCTGTCACTGAGTCCCCTGTATGAGGTCCACTGTCACTGAGTCCCTGTCACTGAGTCTCCTGTACTGCGTCTCCTGTCACTGAGTCCCTGTCATGAGTCCCCTGTCACTGAGTCCCTGTCACTGAGTCCCTGTCACTGAGTCCCTCTGTTCATGAGTCCCCATGTCAACTGGTCCATGTCACCTGAGTACCTGTCACTGAGTCCCCTGTCACTGAGTCTCCTGTCACTGAGTCCCCTGTCACTGAGTCCCCTGTCACTGAGTCCCCTGTCACTGAGTCCCCTGTCACTGAGTCCCCTGTCACTGAGTCCCCTGTCACTGAGTCCCCTGTCACTGAGTCCCCTGTCTGGTCCTGCACTGAGTCTGTCACTGATGTCCTGTAACTGAGTCACCTGTCCTGTCCCTTCACTGAGTCCCCTGTCACTGAGTCCCTGTCACTGAGTCCCTGTCACGAGTCCCCTGTCACCGAAGTCCCCTGTCACCGAAGTCCCCTGTCACCGAGTCCCTGTCACAGGTCTGTCACCGAGTCCCCTGTCACCGAGTCCCACTGTCACCGAGTCCCACCGTTCACCGAGTGTCACAATACCGAGTCCGTACGGTCCCCTGCACCGAGTCAACCATGTCAACGAGTCCCTGTCACCGCGTCCCCTGCGGTCACCGAGCCACTATGGTGTCACTGAGTCCCCTGTCACTGAGTCCCCTGTCACTGAGTCCCCTGTCACTGAGTCTCCTCCTTGGTGTCACTGAGTCCCCTGTCACTGAGTCTCCTCCTTGGTGTCACTGAGTCTCCTCCTTGGTTTCATTGAGTCTCCTCCTTGGTGTCACTGAGTCCCCTGTCACTGAGTCCCCTCCTTGGTGTCACTGAGTCCCCTGTCACTGAGTCCCCTGTCACTGAGTCCCCTCCTTGGTGTCACTGAGTCCCCTGTCACTGAGTCCCCTGTCACTGAGTCCCCTCCTTGGTGTCACCGAGTCCCCTGTCACTGAGTCCCCTCCTTGGTGTCACTGAGTCCCCTGTCACTGAGTCCCCTGTCACTGAGTCTCCTCCTTGGTGTCACTGCAGGAAATGGGACGGCACGATGACCTCTGGTCATTGTTTTACATGCTGGTTGAGTTTGCTGTTGGGCAGCTGCCCTGGAGGAAGATCAAGGACAAGGTAAGAGCGCTGACACTGCTCTAGTAATGTAGCTGATCATCTAGTAGTACATGATTGTGTGTGTGTGTGTGTGTCTGTGTGTTTGTGTCTGTCTGTGTGTGTATGTAGCACCTTTTCGCCCACCCTAAGTGAGATTGTGTAGCTACCGGTGTATTCTGGTGCGGGTGCATACCTGTTTGGTAGAACAGAAGGCCCTGAGAACTCTGCGATGGTATGGGGAGGCATCAGGACAGCCTCTCAGTGATGGTTCCTCTGTAGCGCGGCGCCTCCAGCCGGTGAGGATTCTGGTCCACACTGGCAACTCAGGTAGTGGCCCAGTCAAGAATCCACAACAGATGGATTCAACCGGGTCTTTATTAGCAGCATACATGTAGTCATGACAGGCACATTCCCTGAAGTAGTACCCACAGGGCTTGAGGCCCTTTCTCAGCTACTTTACCCACTGATGGGATAAAGGGTAAATGCTTCCACTCCATGGGGGGGGGGGGGGGGGGGGAAGAGAGCTCCTGACGTCTGGGAGAGTGTCAGCTTATGTACCCCAGGGGAGAGGCTTGTAACCCTGCCCCATAACAGGGCAACCTCCCCTTGATGACACTCTCTAGTTGTTATTAGGCCCGCCCCTGGATACCAGACTGCAACAAGCTAGGCCTCCGTGAGAGAGCTTATCTCCCACAGTGCCTGTGTCTAACAGAACTTATACTGTTAGGGCCAAAGAAAAGATGATAGCCAGGGGACTAGGCTACACCCTCCCTTTGGTGAAAAACCTCTCACGCCCTCGCAGAGGAATACAATATATGTACCATCAATATACTGTACCAACAACCAAGACATTGAACATAACTACATATACATATGTAACAACACAGTACATACAGTATTTAGCATTTGAACAGGATTGCCCCTTGAAGCCACGGACATCACTGGTGACAAGGACCGAGGTGATAGGGGTTTATAGCTGGAGATTGGGTTGGGATAGGGTACGATGCGGTGTGGGTCGGGTCGGGCACATTAGAGTCCTTTTTCTGGGGAACTACAGATACCTTCGCAGGCGGAGCAATAGCAGTGTCCATAGTCCCGGCAGAGCTCAGTCTACCACGGCCCCGAGCAGTGGTATATTTGACCGCAGAAACGATCTCAGCCTCCCAGTGGCCTCTCTCTTCCTTCCTTCCCCGACACTGCAGAAGAAACGGGTCTGGTGCCCGACCACTCACCGGGGAAGGAGCAGCTTTCCTAGGGTCCATCCGCTCAGCCATTCCCACCCGCCCGATTCCCTCCGACCGTGGGGATGGAATGAGGATGGTAGTAGGGGAAGTAGCACCGGCTGGTACTACCTTGGTGAATTCCTTCGGAAGACCCAGGGCCGTGAAACGCCTCTCGGATCCAGCCACATACGCGGCAGCACGGGCACGGGCCTCACGCATTTCCTGGCTCCGCCGCAGGGATTGGCTGGCAGCATCCTGGGCTTGGGCCCAGCGCGGATCGGTACTCCGGATCACCACCCCAGTGGAGACATCAGGTTCCAGAATGGGCAGGACTACCTCCAACTTGGGAGAGTGGGAGGTCCCGACCGGTACCTCGGGGATGGTCGCATCCTCGTCGCCCGTTGAACCGGAAACAGAATCAGGCATGGCAGGTACCTCCCTTGTGGAGCGGGTCGGCGTAGATGGCACACCGGATACCTGGCAGAAAGCAGAAATACCCTCAAGTATCAGAATGAATAATTCACCCTTCCCCCTATCTAAACCGGCCGGTGTGAAATATATATACAGTTAGGTCCGGAAATAATTGGACACTGACACAATTTTCATAATTTTGGCTCTGTACGCCACCACAATGGATTTGAAATGAAACAACCGAGATGCAATAGAAGTGCAGACTTTCAGCTTTAATTCAAGGGGTTGAACAAAAATATGTATGCAACCGTTTTAGGAATTGCAACCATTTTCATACAGAGTCCCCTTATTTCAGGGGCTCAAATGTAATTGGACAAATTAACACAATCATAAATAAAATGTTAATTTTTAATACTTTGTCGGGAATCCTTTGCAGGCAATGACTGCTTGAAGTCTGGAACGCATGGACATCACCAAACGCTGGGTTTCCTCCTTTGTGATGCTTTGCCGGCCTTTACTGCAGCTGTCTTCAGTTGTTGTTTGTTCGTGGGTTTTTCTGCCTTAAGTTTTGTCTTCAGCAAGTGAAATGCATGCTCGATCGGGTTGAGATCAGGTGATTGACTCGGCCATTTAATTTCTCGCTATGCACCATCCCGACTCTTGCATTCTTCACAAGGATGTCTTCTCTCTACCCCCTTTGTATCTAAAGCCCTCTCCCGCCTTAAACCTTTCTCACTTTCTGCCCCACACCTCTGGAATGCCCTTCCCCTCAGTACCCGACTAGCACCCTCTCTATCCACCTTTAAGACCCACCTTAAGACACATCTTCTTAAAGAAGCATATGAATAGCACTGTGGATAATACTGGACATATGATACATATAGCTTGGCCCCCTGCAGAAGCACTTACCACTGTCTCTGTACGTTCTCCTACATACCAATTAGACTGTAAGCTCCTTGGAGCAGGGACTCCTCTTCCTAAATGTTAAGTTTATGTCTGAAGCACTTAATCCCATGACCTGTTATTTATATTATTTGTTATTTATATGATTACCACGTGTATTACTGCTGTGAAGCGCTATGTACATGTAACCCATGTTCCCCCCCCCCCCCCCCGGTCGCAGACTGGACCTCTAGGGTGTAGTGAGGGCTGGTTACATGCATGTTGGTGGTGCATACCTGTGAGGAACAGGAGGGCCTGAGTCTCCCGCGGTGGTATAGGGGATACCAGGGACAGGCTTCTGGGGTATATGCCTCCATCTTCTTAGCAGTCTTGGTGCAACGCCTCCATCTCTGGCGAGCCTTAAAGAATAAGGTGGGACCCTCCCAGAGAAGCCCTGGTCCCAGGGCGAAAGATCCCAATCTCACACACAGTCTTTGTAAAAGCAGCAATGTCTCTTTATTGGTTCTGTAGCAGCACACAGCAGAACATACACCGCAGTTCATACGCAGCAGGGCTTCCAAATGTATACAGGTCTTTTCTTCCTCTCCTCTCCTCCAGGCTGTACCCCTGCAGGGTGGGCTGACTGGGGCTTCAATACCCCTTGCACTCACCCCAAGGGTATACCCTCTAGGTGAGGCTAGATCTCCCCCCTCACCCCCTGAGTAGGGTGAGGGGCATTGGTCCACCACCTCTAGTTCTATCCGCTCTACTCAGACTGGGCCTGAGTTCCTCCTCCAAGCATAATCCTCTCAGGTCAGACACTCCAGCACTCTCTGCTCCCAGGACAGAACAACTACTAGGTCTTACTCCAACCCAGACCAGAACTTCACTACTCGCTCTCTCTGCTCCCAGGACAGAACTAACTGTCACCTACAGGAACAGGCAGGACTAAGTTTAGACAGCCCCACCCCTCATGATGTCAGCAGGCCCTCCCCTCTATCTCAGGCCTGCAGACAGAGTCAGGGGCCTGCCTCCATCACTCAAGGCAGGGCTTGAAGCGGGGGAAAACCCCATGATAACTACTGGCGACCTGCCCTTAGCAGGACTTACACCAGCAGGAGAAAGATATATAGCCCCCATTCCTTACCGGGGCTACACTCAGTAATGGCGCTATATAAATAAAGAAATACAATACAATTTGGCCTTTATTAAATCGCACTGTACAACAAAATCCAGATCGGTGGAACAGTAAGAACCTACCAAATTGGCTGAAGGGAACATTCCTCAGCTAATTTGGTGATGACTACTGTTAGCATGGAATTAGCTGTTAGTTGCTACCTCCTTGATATATATGGTTAAGATGTAACTGTGACTGTGGAGTGTCAGTTCTGCAGCCCAATTGTGGTATATAACTGTTGGTATAATAAAGATGTATGCGTGTGTTACTGTTCCAGGAGGGCCCGCCAGCGGGAATGTGCAGGGCGTGAGTTTCAGGGGTGCCCGCCAGCGGGGATGTGCAGGGCGTGAGTTTCAGGGGTGCCCGCCAGCGGGGATGTGCAGGGCGTGAGTTTCAGGGGTGCCCGCCAGCGGGGATGTGCAGGGCGTGAGTTTGTATGTCTTTATTTATATAGCGCCATTAGTGTACATAGCGCTTCACAGTAGTAATACATGTGGTAATCAAATAAATAACAGATAATATAAATAACAGATCATGGGAATAAGTGCTTTAGACATAAAAGTAACATTTCGGAAGAGGAGTCCCTGCCCCGAGGAGCTTACAGTCTAATTGGTAGGTAGGGAGAACGTACAGAGACAGTAGGAGGGAGTTCTGGTAAGTGCGTCTGCAGGGGGCCAAGCATTATGTATCGTGTTTAGAATATCCACAGTGCTATTCATATGCTTCTTTAAGCAAGTGTGTCTTAAGGTGGGTCTTAAAGGTGGATAGAGAGGGTGCTAGTCGGGTACTGAGGGGAAGGGCATTCCAGAGGTGTGGGGCAGTCAGTGAAAAAGTGAAAAAGGTTTAAGGCGGGAGAGGGCTTTAGATAAAAAGGGGGTAGAAAGAAGACATCCTTGAGCAGAACGCAAGAGTCGGGATGGTGCATAGCGAGAAATTAGGGCTGAGATGTAAGGAGGGGCAGAAGAGTGTAAAGCTTTAAAAGTGAGGAGAAGAATGGAGTGTGAGATGCGGGATTTGATTGGAAGCCAGGAGAGGGATTTCAGGAGGGGAGATGCTGAGACAGATCTAGGAAAGAGTAGAGTGATTCTGGCAGCAGCGTTTAGGATAGATTGTAGGGGAGACAGGTGAGAGGCAGGAAGGCCGGAGAGCTTTGTTCCGAATACCAAGAGTATGGAGAATGTGAAGGAGAAGAGGGTGGTCCACGGTGTCAAATGCTGCAGAGAGGTCGAGTAATATGAGCAGTGTAATGACCTCTGTCTTTGGCAGCATGGAGGTTGTCAGTTATTTTAGTGAGGGCTGTTTCCGTGGAGTGAGCAGTGCGGAAGCCAGATTGTAGAGGGTCTAGGAGAGAATAGGTGTTGAGAAAATGGAGCAAGCGAGAGAATACAAGACGTTCAAGGAGTTTAGAGGCAAAAGGCAGGAGGGAGACAGGTCGATAGTTAGAAAGACAGGTAGGGTCAAGCTTGCTGTTTTTGAGTAATAGTATAACGGTTGCATGTTTGAAGGAGGATGGAAAGGTTCCAGAGCAGAGGGAGGAGTTAAAAATGTGTGTGTGCATAGGGATTATAGTAGGAGCAAGAGGTTTTAGGAGATGGGAGGGAATGGGGTCAAGAGGGCAAGTGGTAGAGGGAGAAGAGGCGATCAACAGCGACACATCCTCCTCTGAGACAGTTGGCTCATCACCATTATGGCTTACCCTTTTTATAAAAGATAAAGAGACTGCCCCAGATTCTTTTCTGTACAAAACAACGTATGTTATGTTATGTTATATTGAAGAATAATATGTTATTGAAGCTTTGCCAAACTGCTGTTCCCCCCCGAATCCCCCCTCCCCCTTTTATTTTTTGTACCCAACCCCCCCCCTGATAATTTCTCTTTTAATTCATGTTGTATCTCTGTATATTTTTGCTTTATCTAATAAAAATGTTAAGTTTAAAAAAATAAAAAATAAATATAGTCAGGGCGTGTTTGGGTAGACGGGGGCCACTGTTGCAGGGTACCCCGAAACATGCACTCAGTAATCCCCCCAGATTTCTGAGGGCATGAGTAACACAGATCACCGGACATAATTCTCCCTAGAACGCAGTTTGCAGCTCACCGCCAAATCCCCCTGCTTCAGCACAAACCAGGACAGTAAAACCGGGCTGGGAAATGAATTGCATTAAAGGTTCTCAGAATATGCCCAGACCCCAGTGTGGGGCTCATTAAATCTCTCACCAGGGATAAGGGGAAGAGAGTTATAGGGGTTTTAAGTTAAAATGTAGAATGTCAGCTCTTGGGCCCGGGCATTGTGTATGCATTACTGTGACTGTGTGAAAAATACCCCCAACCTACACGGGGCATCAGGGGTTAATGTTTATCCCCACACTCCAGTCAGGTATAAGGCTGAGCAGGTTAGTTTTATTAAAATAAAAGGTAAATGGGTATAAAGGGGTTAAAATATATCTGCAGGTATAGCTGAGGTACCCACATAGATGCCCAGGTACCCTGAATCCAGTATAGGGGTTCATGGGGGAAATAATATAATGTGTTAAATTGATAAATTATGATGTTTTCTGAATGTGGGGAAAAGATTAAAACCACATGAAAGCCGATAGGTAACTTCAGTTAGGAGCATCCTAGAAAGATGATATTTTTTGTGGGCATTACTGAGGTACAGACACATAAAGGGGTTATGTTTTTTTAGCATTAACGTTCAACCCCAGTATTAAATGAATGTCCACTGTAATTTTGATATTTTGAAGTGATAAGAGTAAGGAAATTAACATTATAGACAGGAGGGGGTTCGCCTTCTTTCAGTCCAGAACAGAAGATGACACTTAGGGTGTGTAATACGGGGCTTTGAAATGCAGGATAAGAAACCTCTGAGCTTCAAAGAAATAGAGGTGTGGGAGACATTTGTCCTAGAGGTGTTAAAACTATTGTTAGCAGGAAAGGCTAATTGGAACACCGTTATCCTCACTTCAAAGGGTCCATTTGGCCTAGGTAGACTGAGCGGCATACATTAAGAAAGCAGGATGGCATATGCTAAGTGGCAAGTGGCCAGTGGGGGGAAGATTACATTTTTGTTGCACATGCTCAGTTGCGATACTGAGGCTTTGTGCCAGTTTTTTGGAGAGACTGGAAGAACTCTGCCATAGGTGGGATAATTGGTTCCCACGCAGGGATTCGCTGCAGACTGTAAAGATAGGCTTTTGGTGTTTTTAAAAAACCCGACGCAGCCAGTCAGGGGTTAATTCCATCTTGTAAGAAGTTCCATCAGATTCATCTGAGCTACAGCGTGCGGTTCAAAGGTCATAACATTGTAACTAAGGATTGCACCCTGCTTCAAAAGTTTGTTAGATCTAAGGACTTTGAAACGAATTCTGCAAGGCCAGAACAAAGTTATTTCATTTGGCGAAGATATAGGGGTGGCAAGTTGCGCCCCTAGCCAAAAGACTGTCCTGTTTCCTGCTCGCGTATCAGCCCCGCTCTGGGAATTGATACCTGGAGACCGGATTGCATGAACGTTCGTTCCAGAAACCTTTTATTTCGTTCCAGTAAGTGTGTTATTCGTGATAATTTTGTAATTCAAGCTGTGTGTGTTCTTTATGTGAATAAATAGAATTAATTTTATTTCATGCTTTATTCAATCAATGTACCCAGATGGTAAAGTGTTAATAAGCTTGGTCTACCGTGACAGCCATATTGCTTGATTCTGACGTGGCATATAGCGTGATTCTGACGTGGCATATTGCGTGATTTTGACGTGGCATATAGCGTGATTCTGACGTGGCATATAGCGTGATTCTGACGTGGCATATAGCTCCATCTCCATGAGTCAGTATGCCAAGGAGAAATAGGCCTGGAAAACAGAAGCAGCGGCGATCATAGCGACAAAAACTGCAGAGCTCCAAAAGATGAAGGCGGCGCTGGTGCAAGCCCAGAGCAAGCACCGGGAAGAGGTGGAGGCCCTGAGAGGGGACTGGCAGGATCAAACGGAAGAACTGCAGGCGCAGATTGCTGAGCGCAAGATACAGCTCGCCGAGGTGGTGTCCGTCCGTCCGTCATCAGGTGCCCGACCTGACACTACACTATGATATGCAGATAATGCCATCACCATCCACCACAATCGCAATGTTATCATGTTGCTAGTATTGTCTTCCAATTGTGCATTTAATAGGAGCTTTCTAGCATTTCTCGCAGTGCAGAGTGTTGTCCACCCGAGTGCAGTGACTTAGCCATTTGTATGAGTCATCTCCATGGCCCTCCTGTTAAGTATAGTATTTTATTTAGGGCTGTCATTCTGTGTATTGTCCACTAGAGTGTAGTGTTTAGTCCCTTTTTTGTCAGCAGCCCTGCCATATCTTCAGGAGAGCCTGTATATTATTTACAGGAGAGTTCCATTGTATAGCATCATTAGCTTCTGGTGTATGTATATATATCTCCCATCCCTGCCATCTCTTCAGGAGACGCCTGTCTATTATTTACAGGAGAGTTCCATTGTATAGCAGCATTAGCTTCTGGTGTATGTATATATATCTCCCAGCCCTGCCATATCTTCAGGAGAGCCTGTATATTATTTACAGGACAGTTTCCATTGTATGCATCATTAGCTTCTGGTGTATGTATATATATCTCCCAGCCCTGCCATCTCTTTCAGGAGAGCCTGTATTTATTTTTACAGGAGAAGTTCCATTGTATAAGCACATTGCTTTGGTGTGTAATATATATCGCCCTAGCCCTGCCATACCTCTAGGAGAGCCTGTATGATTATTTACAGGAGAGTTCCTTGTATAGGCATCATTAACCTTCTGTGTATGTCTATAATATCTCCCGCCCTGGCCATCCCTATCTTCATGGACGCTCTGTATTATGTACCGGAAGTTTCCTGTATAAGCTCATTAGCTTCTGGTGTAATGTATATCTATCTCCCCCCTGCCATCTCCTTTCATTGAGAGCTGTAGTATTATTTCCAAGGTACAGTGTCCATTGTATACATCATTAGCGTTCTGGGTGGTAATGTATATATATCTCCCAGCCCTGCCATCTCTTCAGGAGAGCCTGTATATTATTTACAGGACAGTTCCATTGTATAGCATCATTAGCTTCTGGTGTATGTATATATATCTCCCAGCCCTGCCATCTCTTCAGGAGAGCCTGTATATTATTTACAGGAGAGTTCCATTGTATAGCATCATTAGCTTCTGGTGTATGTATATGTAACGGGTGCTCCCTCTGGCCTGACCCACCCAATCTCATATTGGCCCGTGTAGTCTAACCAGTCCCCCATTACAAGGCGTGTGTGGTGGTGCACCTGCAAGTAACAGGACTCTTGAGTCTCCCGCTTGGTGTTATTAGGGGATGTCATCAGGACAGGTAGCTGAGGTAGTGGGTGCGAGTCCAACTTACATCATGTGCAGCGCCTCCACCTCATCAGGATCTGTGCTTCCGCAGGGAGATGGTCCTGGTGAGGAACTCCTTCTTGGTGCCATCCACTGTTGAGTAATCTCACACTCACACAGTGGGGTTCTTTTTCTCAAGGACATCTTTATTGAATACAGGGATGTAGCAGACTGCCCCATGCAGCTGCCAGCTCTAGCCGCACATCTCTGCGTGATGTCCCTTTGCCAGGTACGCCCTCCAATCATGAAGTGGGATTCCCTTTCTCCTAGGAAGATCACCACTGTGCCAGGTCCCTGGACACAGCGTGGCGTAAACACACTGGAATTATCACTATGTGCCCGCTAGTTACTGCACTAGGGTCACAAAAAGGGTTCCTTCAATAACGGTATCGTCAGGTTAATCTCTCCCTCGAACCACCACACTAACTGTCAGTGTTGTGCCCTTTATACTCCAGGGGGCAGGCGCATCTCTGAGGTCACTATCCAGGGACTCAGAGCATACAGCCACTCCCATCCTTACACAGGGCACCACACTTGGGGGTGAGGGAAAACCTCCATGACTACTGTGGGCAGGCCTGTGTGTACCAGGACTTACTGCTAACAGAGAAGATGTATGCAGTCATTATTATGCATGGCTACATATATATATCTCCCAGCCCTGCCATCTCTTCAGGAGAGCCTGTATAT
>WSYH01012736.1:0-18256 GCA_036426205.1 Ascaphus truei
GCTACCAAGACATACACAGAGCACAACCAGAAATGAGAGATCTACAGATATTCCTATTCTAACGTGACCCAACAAAACATACGCAAGGTACTTACGATGCATATATGAGTGGGAACCGAATGTGCACCAAAGATGTAGGACGATGGAAAGAGTAGTCCCAAAGGGAAGGAGCAAAGCGAGACTAATAACACACAGAGAGATATAATAACACACAGAGAGATATAATAACATGCAGAGAGATATAATAACACACAGAGAGATATAATAACACACAGAGAGATATAATAACACACAGAGAGATATAATAACACGCAGAGAGATATAATAACACGCAGAGATATAATAACACGCAGAGAGATATACTAACACGTAAGGCAGGCTGCTTATGGAACAGGCACAGGAGGGTTAATATCAGTTACAAGGTTAATATCAGATACGCATCACATGAAGGATCCCCGGCTACAACCCTACACACAGCACCAATAAATCTCTATTCCTTTCTCTGTCCCACAAACTCCATTTCTTACGTCTCATATTTGGCCGATTCCACCAATGTGACGATGGAGATTATCCCCAGGAGAAGCGCGAGCAGCAGAGGTCTCTGGGAGAGAAGCATCTTTACAGATCTGTTAGAGAATGTTACAGGTTATCACAGGTGTAATAATACGCTCAGCACGGGACAGACCAGACATATCTGGGGGGCTTCACCCCAGGGATACAGTGTTACTTACAGTATAGTATCTAGTTATTACACGTGAGGAGTATTAGGGGGGTTTGTATTGCAGAGAATATTTATAGACATTACATATAAAAAGATCAACGTAGTAAAAATTACAGTTAATATAAAAACATTAGAAATAATTGTACTTACAGTTGGGTGGAGATGGAGCTGGGATGAGTAATCTGTGAATATCACCGGGTCTGTGTTACTATGGAGGGTGAGGTGAGTGTTATATACAGATTCTGATGGGAATATGTCACTATAGAATCAGCAGACTCTGTGTGAGAAAGAAATCACATTATTTTATGGGTAAATATTTCATTTCTCGGGCAGAACATTTCATGTCACATTGTTGGAAACGAACAAATATCAGAGTTTACTGACTGTCTCGTGTGGTGAAGAAGGTGGGAAATCTAACTTTTGCTTACTGAAAACTGTGTGTTAAATCTGTTGTTTAGGGCTTTTTAAAAATATGTATGTAAGGGGGTCACCCCCGGTTCCCCTGATCTTCCCTTGCCCCTGCCTTACCCCTGTGGCAGTGGAGGAAGGGGACGGCGACTTCTCCCGGCGGGCACCGCCCTCTTGGTTTTGGCGCGAGCTTCGCCCATGCGCAGTAAAGATCGCGCACGCGGTCCCCATAGAAAAGAGCTGTACCAAGAACTACAATTCCCAGCAGCCTCTGGGGACTGCACTTTCACCCTTGTCACAGGCAGCATTGAAGCCAATAGAGCTGGCAGCTTCTCATGCTGCAGAGTTGCAACAATGTTGTGTGCAGACAGGGTTTTTTTCAGTCAGAGCGAGGAGCAGCCAAGGGAAGGAGGTAGGGTACAGGAGTCAGTGACTCCCTGTACTAGGCCAGCAACCCCCTAAGGCCTGAGATAGCCCTGACTCACCCAATAGAGTGAGTGTTGCCAGGGACAGCCACAACACACACACACACGACCACACACCCCCCACCACAACACACACCCACACACACACACACACACACACACACACACTTTATCACACTTGTTGCACCATATTTCAGTACACACACACAAAAACACATTTAAAAGCTAGTAACCCCACAGTGACAATACACAGAAACACATTAGAACACAGATAGCACCACAATGACAGGACACACACACAGTAACACACTAGTAACGCACACTCGGGCCTCTCCAAATATCCTCCCAGAATCCCACTAAGTAGCCAGCACTATCAGGTATCGGGCACATGGGAAACTCTCACACCTCTTGTGCCCCCAAACCCTGTGGCAGACGTGTCCCTGCAGCACATACACACGTGATGGTTATTTGTGTTTGAGAAGATGTGACACAAACTTTATTCTCAGGAAAGTCTACCATAATCAAGCAAATGAGTATTGTCACATGAGACCGTCAGTAAATTCTGTTATTGTTTGTTTCAAAAATGTTCTGCTGAGAAATGTAACTATTACCATAAAAAAATTGTGATTTCTTTCTCACACAGACGCTGCCAATTCTATAGTGACACATTCCCATCAGAGTCTGTATATAACACTCACCTCACCCTCCATAGTAAGACACAGAAGAGTACAACAGGTTTACTCATCTCAGCTCATAGTCTCCACCCAGCTGTAAGTACAATTATTTCTAAGTTTATTAACTGTAATTTTTACTACGTTATCTTTTATATATGTAATGTCTATAAAACTCTGCAAATACAAACCGCCACATAATACCTCACGTGTAATACTAGATACTATACTGAAGTAACACTGTACCCTCGGGTGCAGCCCCCCCCAGATATCGTCTGTTCCTCGTGCTGAGCGTATTATTTACCACTGTGATAACCTGAACATTCAACAGATGCTGTAAAGAGCTTCTCTCCCAGAGACCTTCTGCGCTAGCGCTTCTCCTGGGATAATCTCCATCGTCACATATGGTGGAATCGGCAAATAGAGACGTAAGAAATGGAGTTTGTGGGGACAGAGAAAGGAATAGAGATTATGTGCTGTGTGTAGGATTGTAGCCGGGGATCCTTCATGTGATGCGTATCTGATATTAACCTGTAAGATTTTAACCCTCCTGTGCGTGTTCCATAAGCAGGCCGTGCGCTTACGTGTTATTATATCTCTGCTTGCTTGTTTTATATCTCTGCGTGTTATTATATCTCTATCGTGTTATTAATCTCCTGCTTGTTATATTCTCATGCCGTTATGTAATATCTCTGTTTGTTATTATATATCTCTGCGTGTTATTATAATCTCTGTTTGTGATTATTTATCTTCGCTCTGCGTGATATATCGCTCTACGTGTTATAGTATAAATCTCTCTACGTGTTATTATATCTCTCTGGTTATTATACCTCTCTGCGTGTTATCATTAACTCTCTACTGTTATTATATCTCTCTGCGTGTTATATATCGCTCTGTGTGTTATAAATGCTCTGCAATTCTTACTGCCCTGTGGCAGTGAATGGGTAAATCTGTGGAAATATTGCCCCATGACTGCCCGGGGACATTTCCTGACATCAGTTTGTTGTCTTCTTCCTAGTAAGAAAGAAGATCAGATGTTGGAGACCAAGAGAGAGGAGATGAGCAGGGGAAATCGCATGAGAGACGGCAGGTCTCCTGGAAGAAGTACAATCTCTTCTCACACGGGAGACGCGGGGGGGTCATACAAAGAGAAAGGAAAGGACTACTAAAGAACAATCGGATGCGTTGTGGAAACTATTAAAATCGCGTGAAAGGGAAAACGTGACAGTGATTTAGAGAGCAGAGATAGAGTCCTTACTTGAAATCTTCTTGCGGGGTGGGCCTGGGGCGTATTAATAAACTCTGCGCATTACACAGAGCTTGCATGTCCTGTAACACTGCGCTCTCTGTAGAAGGATCATGCCCTGTAACACGCGCTCTCTATAAAAGGACAATGTCCTGTAAACTCGCTCTCTGTTCTATAGGAACAATGCCCTTGAACACTCTCTCTTGTAAAGGACAAGGCTCCTGGAATACTGGCTCTTGTTATAAGGACAATGTCCGTAACACTGCGCCCTCTGTATAAGGAAAATGCCCTTGTAAACACTGCTCTCTCTGTATTAAGGACAGTTATACATGTCACGCTTGCTTTTATGGTGTTGTTCCTAAATCTCTGATTTCCTGCTTTATCCATGAAATAATAAATAGAAATGAGAGATCACTGTTACAGTGACAGACTGTAATATGAAGATAAAAGGGTCTCCTCTCACTAACCAAGCCAGAGATTTAGCACACGCTAGTGTCACTGACGTGACTAGTACACATGCACTAATGGAGTGTGTGCTTTAGTGAGTGGACTCAGCATGTCACACAAAACATGAGAAGAACATGCACTAATAAACGTGGTGTGTGACAGTATACCTAATATCTGTTGGTCTGTGTCACACTGTCAGTGCTGAGAAGGGTTTCTTCCTCTGTCTAACCGTATAATCACAAAGATCATTTGTACGCTGCTTTTCCCTTTTACTTTGCAATAAAAAAGCATTTCAGCATCGTTTGTGTATTCTCCTAACTCCCAGTGACAGAGCACACACACACACACACGTCTACACCCACACAGTGAAGTACAACACACACAGTACACCGCTACCCCACAGTGACAGTACACACGCACCACACACAAATCTCTATCCCCACGTGGACAGTACTGTAGAGGGAGAAAGGGGTGGCCCGGGATAAAGGGGTTACCAACCCATTTGGCCATCCCCCTTGACCTTACCCGGGAGTCAAAGGGTTAACTGGGCTAAGACCCAGAACAGTGATTTAACCCCTGTAATGACATGTGCCTGTATTCCGTTTCCCCTGTCCATTGAATTCTGGTTTAATCAGTGTCTGCATCACACACCCCTTAGAATCCAACGGGAGCACAAGGGTTAATAGTCCTTTAATGATTATTAGCTCTTTGTGAAGTTATCCGCCTTTTCAGGCACCATTTTGCAGGTCCCCATTGGCCGCCATTAGGGCTCATGCATTCTAATGGAGAACATCTTGTTGTTTTAGTCCTGTTTCCTGTTAAAGCCAGCAGGTGGCGTCCGAGAGGGAGAGCGGCGGTTCCCATTGAAAGTCAATGGGCCCATCGACTTCAATGGAGGTTCCTCGAGGTAACTTTCGAAGAACAAGTTGGTGCCGTGCAGACCTAGCCCAACCACAAAGCGGATACATTTTCAATAGAGAGCTTTGGGACTTACAAGTCAGGTCAACGTCAAGTGGCGTGGGAATAAACGTAATAACAGTTCTAGGCCCCTAGGAATAAAATTCTTTTGCCCCTAGTTCCTAGGCTTCCCCCCACTCGACCACACTGGTGTCCCCAAATCCTGGAGCCCCGATAGGGTCGAACAAGAAGAACGGGTGCGCCATAGGCTTTGCGGCGGCGGCGGCGAGGAAACGGCTCAGAAAAATGACTAAGTATGTAATGCTGTTATTTGGTACTCGATATCTCCGGTTCCGGGGGGCCCAGCGGATCAAGGTTTGGGGTGGGATGCAGTCACTGCTCCGGCATCACTGCAGAACCATATTGACCCTGCTGGACCAACCCGACGGAGTATAGACCCCCTTGAAGTTCGGGATTTCCCGTAGACTTCAATGGCGGAGAACACCCCATTGACCTCAATGGCGGCTATTTACCATTGAAAGTCTACGGTGGAGAAGCCCGTTGTTTTCAATGGGGATTATTGAAAAGCTGAGATTTCTTTTTTAGCGGATTATTTTGTATTAAAATGAAAAATATTAATGTGCATTTGTGTATCTCCGATTCCGTAGGTCGTAGCAAGTCGCTTTTTGGACCATATGGTGTCCCAGTTCCGGCATGAGAACTGGGAAGTTTGGTTCTTCTAGACCCAACAGAACCGGATATTTAATACGTTTATGTTTTATGTTTAATGCTGTGTCCCAAGGTATGGACAAAGACCGAGGAAATTCCTTTCCATAGCAGGATAGCGATGGCCCCAATGTCTAGGACTTAAGTTTGGTTCAAAGGGTTTTATCACCCTTCCCTGTCTATTTGAGGGCGGAGGAGGGCTCATACCAGAGCAGTTTTTAAGTGTCCATTTATCACCTTCCAACAAATGGTTATCCTGTCAGAGATCCAGATGGTAGACTGGCTGGCATTCCAGTTGCATAGGTGGGCCTACAGAAATGAGACCCCAAAGTTCTTACGGCGCCTGTGCCAGCTAGCAGGGTGGCATGTACTAAAATGTGTTCCCCCATCAAAGATTGGCGTGGAGGTATTGAAAACCAATCACAGGTATTAACAGTATTAAGGTTAAGGATAGGGGACAAAAGGTTTATAAAGGCTGTTTGCCCAATATCCTTTGTCTGTCTTATCTGTCTTGGTCGTCCTCGTTGGCTGATATGGTTACCTGATATAACCGGAATGATACCTGATTGCTGAGAGAATGCAACATCAAACTCTCATTCCCCAACCCCCCTAAGTAAGTGTACTTCTTGTCTTGTTACTGCTATTATTTCGGTGTTCCACCTATCCTAAGGAATAAAATCACTTTATTATATCTTAAGCCTCGTTCAGTTCAAACCCAGTTATTTTTGTGTAAGAATTAATAGACCTGTGTAGGCTATCGTCACAGGCGTATTAATAAAACTGGTGCAGCGGCGGGATTGAATGCGACTAGATTAAGCATTATTCTGTGTGGGTACTGTGATCTAGTGGGGACTTCGATGGTAATTGCGAGTTCCTGGGTCTAAAGTATGAAACAAACGTTAGTGCACAAGTAACGCAAGTTTGTCTCACACCACCTGCACCTGCTGCGACCCAGAAGCATGAGTGAAGCGGAGAGTGTCTATTACCTGAAAACTAGAAGTCAGCTAAGGACAAGTGCCGTGAATAGGGACTGGAATACTGTGGACCAGGATGTCGAGGACATGGTTGCCGCAATCAGCACATGAAGCCGAGCGGGCAGAGTCTAGGATACGGCTAGTGCTCTTTACAGCTCGCCCGAGATAGGACTACCCTGACGGAGCGGCAGATCCCGGGAGGGGACAAGTGCACCCTCAAGCGGGCCAAGTGCCAAGCACGAGGGGTACTGATTGCTGCGGCCACCAGTCTGTTACCCCTGAAATGTGGCACTGATGTACACCCATGGGGAGACCGAGGACACTCGGGCGGGGGCCCTAAAGATTTATCTCATTCAGTGAGACCCTTAATGACCCCCCGGTCATAGGTCCCGAGATGCCTCGGTCGCAAACACGAAAAAGGGAGCCCAACCACACACGTCTCACCAGGTTAAGTGGGAAGGCACTGATCAGATCGACATGTTTTAAGGAACTTCGAGACGCCAGTGCCGGCGTTACACAGTGTGGCTCCTTCCGAGCGACATTAGGGTGCAACATGCTTGACCCGCTACTACTCCCGCCTGCTTGTAAGTAGCGCATTTGATGGCGGCTACCAGAGGAGTATGCTGATGAACTATGACCACCTGAAAGGAACTTTTGTATTTAGCATGGTTTACCCCTGAAGCTTACGGGATAAATTCGGCTGGAGGCAGATGGCACCTCGAAGAGAACCTATGTTACTTATGTGACCCCGTCATGGCTTGTACGGGTTCTACACTGGGTGTGAAGGCTTGAGGCCAGACCTTACACAACGAGGGGCTGGAACCACATCTTTCCAGGAGTCAGCTCAGGGATGAATTCACGGAGAAGCGCAGAGATATGTGAGACAAACAAAATTATATAGATAGTTGCATACTTGTTAGTGACAAATTATAAATGTGGCTGATCTAATGCAGATGTCTCAAGTGTGGAAGATTTTAAAGGCACGTAAAGGTATCTTTCCCCCGAGTATGGAGTCACGACCTGTACTTCAGGGTAATCAATCTCAGCCCCATAAGAACTCAAGAGAGCCCTTAAGAAATAGAAGCTGGTACATACGCAGACTGAGTATACTCAAGGAATTTATAAAAGGTTAAGTGAAGGTATTACACTCACAGATTTCAAAAGTTTAAAAGCATTCTTCAGATCACACTGCCAGGGGACCAGCAGCCGGTAGGATGTGTATCTGGTTCCCCCTCTTCCGTGGACGTGCGGTCACCTGGTTTGCGTTCCAACTGCACAGGAAGTGATGTACATCAGTTTTCCAGGGTTTCGGCCGAGTAGTACAAAGCGTCACTCTTACGCGTTCATTCATCTTCATCGATTTATCAGGAGTGACTTTGTGATGGGTGTGGATGCATATATAACTCCGCTAGTTAGTTCCCCTTGGGAATGGCTAAAAACTGATTTAATAAATTGGGTTAACGTATTAAACTGAGGGAGGACATGGGATAGAAAGAGACATGTAATTAGATCCCTTCTGTCATCTTACATATGCCAAAGGTCCAAAAATAAGTACAACAATCAATGTTTGAAATTTAATGCAGTAAATGTTCTTTAAACAGCCATGCATAAATAGTATAGTATAAAAATGTTAAAATAAACATATTAAAAATATAAAACAGGTGTATATAAAAAAACTTTTATATTGTTTAACTACTTCCTTTTGCTCCCACTATTGGACCAAATCATGTTGGCTCTTTATGTTTGACACCATAGTTCTGAGAACACTGACATTACAAAGATTTTGCTATAAAGATGCAAAAGAAACCAGGAACTGGCACAGATAACCACAACAAAAAGCTATAGTATTCTAGCACCTCTGAATTTGTACATTTCCAAATTTAAACACCCCAAATCTCAGTTTTTCCCCTCAAATTTGCTAAAGGGAACCATGTTAAGGTGTTCTTTCAATTAGTTACAAAAGATCTAGAAATTAGTAAAAAGACAGACAGTCACAATAACCGTACAAGGGAGGAGAGAACTGCTCTTGGAGGAACTTCACAACGATAGGAAAAACAATTGTAATAAAAACCTGCCGATAAGGGAGGGGGGTGTTTTGTGTTAATTATGGACAATAGCTATGATATGTTGAGTCCAAAAAATATTTTGGGAGAGAAATACACCACCTCAAAACTAAAAGGCAACTACCAACCTATACAAAATAGAATGCAGTCTTGATGGAGGAGGGGAGAAGACGGGGAAATATGGGAAAGAACAGAGTGTTCAGTTCTAAATGTTGAGGACCAGTTCCACCGTCTTCCTATTTTTCTACCAAAAAATTAATAAGGAGCCTACCACACCCACCAGGAAGACCAATAATTTCAGGCATAGGGTCACACTGCCAAACTGTCTGAATTATCGACAGTTATTTACCGGAGATGGTAAAACAACAAAACTCTTATATCAAAGATACCAGCGACGTCGTAATAGGCTTCTCAGGGAGATCCAATGGCCGGATCAATTATAATTGGTCCCACAGATGTGCATCGCGCTAATAACATCTATAAGACACACTGAGGTATGTAGGGGACGTCCAATTCTTGTCTGAAAAAGAAGGGAGAATCTCCAAAGCACAGATAGAGTTCATATTAAATTGTTCCAATGTGTTGTGAATAGAATTTCTTGGTTTGCTGATGAGTTTTTCTGCAATTATGTGGACACCGCTACCATGGGACCAAAATTCGCGCCCAGCTCAGCGAACTTATAATGGACCTTTGGGAAACTCTGTATATATGGTCCTGGGCAGGTCGGGACGCGAATATTGTAACCCCGGCGGAAGGGATTCCTAGATGATATCATTTTGCTGCTTGTGGAGAGGGTTCACATTGGAGGAACCTAGATGATTCCTCCGGCAGAAAAGACCTGCCAATAACAGGAAGCTTTAATTTCTTAAATCACTTCCACCATAAGTAAAACATCCATTAAACCTTTCTGACCTTACCTATATTTGGATGTAACAATGTTATTATTAAAACAAAAAAAAATCAAAGACGTGGATGCTAACACACTACATCTACAGTCTAGTTTGGACATTGAAAATAATGATGGATTAATAATATACCATTATGGTCATTATGCCAGACTGAAAACGTTAATTGACGCGATAAACAGTGTTTTGAGAGCAATCCACGTGCTGTCCAGAATAGTTGTAAAGTTTTGGAGAGGGAATTATAATCAGGATGTCATCCAGAAAGCTTGGCTTAAGACAAAAGTGTACACCAAGAGAATCCATGCGCTCCCAATACTTAAAGGGCACTAATAGTACATCATCAGGTACAGGTACACAATAAACACTAGAGAGAAACATAGTAGAATTAATACAATATAAAACTCCTCACTGGCCATTCTAAAAAATACCCTATCCTAGGAATCTTCTACCCGACAATGGTTCAAATGATAATAGAAAAGCACCGGACATTAAAATAAGTGTTAGCACCCAACGTGCGCTAAAAAGTGGTGTTTTTAAAACGGCAATCCAACCTGGTTGGCCCCCCAAAATGATTTTTTTTTCAAAATTTTGTAAATACTGTACTGCCTGCAAATATAGCTCCAAATTTTGATAGCTTTCATTTTTCAAATACTACACAAAAAGCTACAAAATAAACACAAATTTAAATGTAGGTCACATTTGTAAATCTATTACAGAATGTGAAATGTGGTCTACAATATATTGGAAACCTATTAGACTCTTCTAAAAACCGTATATGGGAACACATGGAAACATAAAAAGAAGGAACATTGGACCACACACACAGGTTTCAAACCATTTTATTTATCACCACAATTAAGATCCCTAAAGGGTTAAAATTTAAAGCATCACAGGTTATGGCCCCCACTGGAGAGGAGGCAATAGAGATATTAAAGCACTGATAAAAGAGAATCATATTGGATGTTCGAACTAAAAACCCTTGTCTCCAGCTGTCTGAATTTGGAATTTGATTGAAACCTTTTTTATAAAATGACTTATGCCCTGCTTTTTGTTTCCCACATTAGATTTCATCTATCCTAGAATTCAACTATGTGTAGATTAGCTAGTTCCTGTTCTGAAATTATATTGTTTCACCTACTGCACCATTTTCTATAAACTGTTTTATATTTTTATAATGTTTATTTAAACATTTTTATCATATATATGTTATGCATGACGCATTTTTAAAGATACATTTCCTTGCATTAAAATTTCAACATGATGATTGTATTATTTTTGGGACCTTGAAATATGTAAGATGCAGACGGGATTTAATTACCACTGTCTCTTTCATCCCTGTGTACCACTCAGTTTTAATCGTTAACCAAATTAAATCCAGAGACATTCACCAATGGGAACTAAGCTAGGGGTATATATGCATCCCACACCCATCACAAACGTCAATCCTGATGAAAATCGATGAGATGTAACACGCGTTTAGAGTGTACGGCTTGTAGCTACTGGCCGGAACTCTGGAAATGTGGATGAAATCACTTCCTGTGCAGTTGGAAAGCACAAACAGTGAGCACGCACGCCGGAAGGAGGGGAACCAGATAACACCATCTATCCGGATCCGAGTCCACTGCGTGTGATCGAAATGCTTTTAACACTTTGAAATCATGGTGAGGTAAACTTCACTTACCTTTGTATAAATTCTGGTATACAGTCAGCGCTCTGACCCAGCGTCTTTCTAGGTCTCTTGGATTTCTAATGGGAGCTCGATGATGATTCGCTGAATACAGTGGGTGAATCCATACTCTGGGAAAAGATACTTTGACGTGCCTTTAAATCTTTCACACTGTGAGTACATCTGCATTAGATCAGCACAATTTATTTAATTTGTTTTCACTACAATATTGCACTATTATATACATTTTTTGGTTTCACATATTCTGCGCTTCCGGAAAGACTTCATCCCTACTTCTCAAAATGAGGACTGACAGCAATCCTCATCCGGGATAGCCAGACCTGTTTATGTGTTTGCTATAAAGTATCACCCTTGTTTGATATATTATCACTAAGATGTTTGTATAGCTTGTTTTATAGAGCGCCACTACTAGTTAAAGTTTCCTTTTTTTAACAGGAGCAGCTATGCAGCAGGGCCCGCCGGAGGAGTGAGGGGGCTTTGGGGTATGATAAAAAGCCCCACGACCCAATCGACTTGGCCGGCGAGGATGGCAGATGTACTCTGTGGTCAAGCCGTTACAGAGACACAAGGCACCGCCAAAGCGGCCGATTCACGCCGGTTTACCGGCCAAGGAAGAAAGCTGTGAGTACCCCCCAGTGGGACCCAAAAGCCGCCTGCGGGCAGCGGGACACCAAAGGCGGGAGGGGAGCGAGCTCCGGCATGAGCGCCGGGCTACAATTGACACACAGAACGGGGTCACCTCAGACCAGATTGCCCGGATCCCAAGCGTTCAAACGAGACCAATCGAGGGGCAACGCACCCCGCATAGCTGCGACAGCCGGTAGCACGCGTGGGGGGTGTTCCACCAAAGATCCAGGACATACCCGGTCATGGAAACAACTTCCCAGCGAGAAGCCATTCACCCCTATTCACGTTCATCGGTGCTACAGACAGAGCGGAGGAACATCTCGGCGCAGAATGGCAGCATGAGGACGGCCAGAGCAAACATCTTACCCGGTTCACAGTCGGTGACCGGCAAGCTAGTCGGCCTTGCTGATTCAGGAGCCGCAGTGAGCTGGTCATGATTGAATGATCGGCCAGGGGAATTGATCCCCAGGCCTGGGTATGCAGATCACTGTGGCCGAACGGAGAGAGCACGTTTCTGCCAGGTGGCCCGCATCTTTGGATTGGGGGCGTGGCAAAGGGTGTGGGGAAGGAGTGGTGGGGTTTGGTTTACCAGGTTGGATGCTGAAATCTTTTGGCAACCAATTGGGACAGATGACATGACACCTACGAACGCTGTGCCCCAGAACCGATGCCCAGTGGCGGCGGTTCCCGGAGCCAAACCGCGGGCAATGCCGGGCGCGGCCTGCTCCAGTCCCCCAGCTTGGACCAACGTTAGCGGGTAGGGCAATAGTGAAGCCGGGCAGGGTAAGCCAGATCAGTTGCAACCGCAGCGCTGAATTACTGTTTCCCCATTAATTGTCCCTTCCCTGACAATGGCCCAGGATGACTGGGGTGGGGTCGGTGGCCCCAATCAGAATTAGGGCCCAGTGATAGGGAGGGATTGAAAGCAGCCTACCTGGCCGGCGTGGAGACTTCTGGCGTCCCGAATCGCAGGCGGGAGGGGCACTGTGACGCTTGCCTATGGATAAGGGACTCCTATAAAGAGAAGAAGGAACAGGGGATAGAGAAGAGATTGACCGGTATAGCGACGATCGTAGTGACACAGGGGTACTGACAGCAAAACTGTTTACGGGTAGCGCAATCTATTCCGTATAGATACACGGGGCCATCAGGGGGTTCACCCCAGAACCGCGGGAAGCCAAGTGTATTGCCGCTTTACTTACTGACCGGCGCGGCTCCGAAGAGTGCGAGCAATTTCTGACGATCTTGTGGTGCCTGCCAGCGAGTAGGTAGGCGGGCGACCGTGTTGGAAGGCACCCATGAACCCTACCGATAATAGGGGAAACCTTCCAGAAGGTAGGGATGGACTGATAGGAACCATCATGATGTACTAGCCAGGTCAGGGAAGCGCTTACATCTCACGGTGGGGATTTGCCACTGGGACCTTGACCGGCGGGTGGCGCTTGGCACCATAAGTGCCAAGACGTGGCACGAAGCTTGCTGACCATTTGCTAGGGTAGGTTCCATAGTAGATCTAAACGATCAGGGTCGCAGTTATGAGGGGAACGGTTGCTGCATTGTCTATGGGATGGACTGCGGGGTACAGACCAGGTGCACTACCCTCTCACCATCCCAGACAACGGGATGATTGAGAGGTTAACGGGACCCACTGGAGCAGATACTCGCGACCGCTTAATAGAGGCGGAGGGGAAAAGGAAAGGATGGGAGATCACCCTTCGCAGCACTTGCGTTTCATACCGGAGACGGTACCAACAAGAAATCTACAGGCTCTCCCCCTTTTCAAGCTACTAATATGGCCGCAGGGACGTCGGACCTCTGGACCTATTCGTGAGGGATGGGAAGGGGAGACTACTGCTACTGATGCTTCAGTCGATTCCCAGATGTGGTAGATATGACAAGAGACCCAGGTTTAGAGATGCTCATGGGGGTGGCCAGGGACAACACTCAGGGCTGCTCAGAACAAGCAAAAGCAATGGAGGACCGCGAGGCCCCGTAGCAGAGAATTCATCCAGGACAGCAGGGTAGTTGTCTAAACCCACTCGGGAGGAAGCTGATGGATTGCCGTGGTCGGGGAACCGTAACTCGGTTATCCGAAAGGTGAATGAGTGCAACTATGTTGTACACGGGTAGCGCTGAGAGGCACAAAGAACATACCCACATCAACCATGTTGAAAGAGACCAGAACCCCCGAGTATGGGAAGTGGGCTGGCAATTTGGAGCCCATGCTGGAGGATCCTGTCCACGAGCAATGCTCTGCGGATCTCCTAGGGGGAGGCAGACAAGGAAACATGTGAGCAGGTAGAGATAGTGGGGCACAGTTGGTGCTAGGCAGAAGGGAGAAGCCCAGGGCTTCATGCTATCTCAAGTATAGCGCCCTCTTCAGATGACATGCGTAGGCGACCACAATTTCACCAAACACCCAGTTACACACAGGGGACCGCAGCCCCAGTACAAACAGGGGGACTGCAGCACGCTTATTAGAGCTCTCAGCAGGAGGTCAAGACCTATATGGAGAGAGAGATTTGAGGAGGTGAGGACCCAGGGGTAAATTACTCCGTCCCAGAGCCCTTGGGCAAGTCCATTAGTCCTAGTTCCTAAAAAGGGACACAGACCACCAGGTTTTGTGTGGACTAACGTTTGTCAACAACGGGCGATGCAGGATGCTTTACCTCATGCCCCGCATGGGATTGAGTTACTCGATGAACTCGCGAGGGGCAAAGTATATGACCACCATGGATTGTGAGGCAAGGCCTACTTGGCAAATCCCACTGACCATGGAGGCTAGGGAGAAGTCGCATTCACACTCCAAGTGGCCTCTATGCGTTACCTTAGTGATGCAAATTTAGGATGAAGAATGCCCGGCTACCTTTCAAAGCCTGGTCCAATAGGTTACTGGAAGGGATGCAGAGCTACTGCACAGGGCTTACTGAGGATGAATGGACATTGCTGTCTTTAGTAATTCCTGGGAATCCCACATAGGACATGTAGCTACGGTAATGGATAGGTTCAGGGAGGCTGGGGCTCTTAACGTTTAAAACCCATAAGGTATTGGTCCCCTTCGGGGATGGCAGAAGTCTGTACTTAGGGCACAGGGTGGGTGGAGGGCACTTCAGCCAGAGCCACGCCAATGGGGGTAGAAGCCATAGTTGAGTGGCCTGTTCCAAAAAAACCATGAAAAAGGTCATGGCATTTTTGGGCACCGCAGGGTATATAGGAAATTGTCCCACGTACAGCGCCTGGACAAACTCTGGAGATCTGACCAAGAAGCCAAACTGCCTGTGATGATTCATGGTCTCCTGCCTGTGAAAACTGCTTTTCCTGGCCCTGAAAAAATGCGTTGCTGGAGCCCCTATACTGCAGCTTCCAGTCCCAGATGTATACCAAGATTTTTCATACAAACTGATGCCTCTAGATCTTTGGTGTCGGGGCTGTATTGACGCCAGGTGTGGGAAAGACGGCCAAGAGCACCCTGTGCGTGTATCTAAGTCGCAAACTGCTCCCCAGGGACAGTGGCCATATGCCACCATTAGAAGGAAGTGCTTGGTCCTGTGGGCGGCACTCAAAAAGCTACAGCATCGAGGTTATGGGCAGGGCTTTCACGGGGTCGATAACAGACCCAACCCCTGAGTTGATACAGAGGGTATAAGGGGAAATGCCAAATGCATGAGATGGAGCTTGGCTTTGCAAGAATTGAATTTACAATTCAACACAAGAAGGGCGGTGACAACAGCAATGTGATTGCCCGACATTAACGCCCAAGGGGGGGGGAGGACTACCCTCTTGAGACTGAGTTCATTAACTGGGGCCAGCTTTGGCCCCAATCCCTGTTAGGGCGTGGGCGCAACAGGTCACCATCCCATGAAGAAGGGGAGGGCTAGAGGGAGAAAAGGGGGTGGCCCATGGAATTTAAGGGGTTTTCACACCATTTGGCCTATCCCTGACCTGCACCGGGAGTCAACAGGGCTAACTGGGCTAAGCCCAGAACAGTGATTAACCTCTTGTGTAAATGACAGTGTACCTGTGTATTCCTGTTCACCTGTTCCATGGTAAGGGTCTGGTTTAATCCGTATCGCACACACACATACTCTGAATCCATACGGGACGCACAAGGGGTTAATAGTCCTTAATTGATTATAGTCTATTTTTGAAGTTTTCCGCTTTTCAGGCACCATTTTGCAGGTTACCCATTGGCCAGCCATTAGTGCTCCATTGCATTTAATGGAGAATCTGTTGTTTTATACTGTTTCCTGTAAAGGACCAGCAGGTGGCGTCCGAAGAGGGAGAGACCAGGCGGTTTCCATGAATAGTTCACATGGGCCAATCGACTTCAATGGAGGTTCCTCGAGGTAACTTGTAGAACAAAGTTGGCTGCCATCCAGACCGCACACTTAAAGTGGATACATTTTCAAAATAGGAGAGCTTTTGAGACGTGACAAGTCCAGGTCAACGTCAAGTGGCGGGGAATAAACAGTTCTGGGCCCCTAGTGAATAAAATTCTTTGCCCCTAGTTCTAGGCTTCCCCTCCCAACTCGACAAAACTGGGTCGCCCCCAAATCGGGACCCCCGATAAGGGTCGAACTGAGAAGAAGGGTCGCGCCATAAGCTTTGCCGGCTGGCGGCACGACAACGGATCAGAAAATGACTGGGTGAAATGCGTTGTATTTTGCGGTCTCCATATATACGGTTACGGAGGCCCAGCGGGTCAGGGTTGGGGTATCTGTAAGCCACTGCTACTTGGATCCACTGCCAGAAACCATCCTTGGACCTCCTGGACCAACCCGAAGAGTAGTAGGGACCACATGAAAGTTTGGGACTTTCCAGCCTAGCACTTCAATGGCGGAGAAAACCCCATGACCCCTCACAATGGCGGCTCTATTTACCATTGAAGGTACCGGCGAGAAGTAGAGAAAGCCCGTTGTTTTTCAATGGGGGAGTTAGTGAAAAAGCTGAGATTTCTTTTTTAGCGGTAGATTTTTGTTATAAAGATGAAAATGATTTAAGGGTCATTTGGGTATCCCGAGTGCGTCATTCGTTAGCAATCTCATTTTGGGACAGATGGGTCATTCCGGCCATGAGTACTGGGATGTTTGGTTCTGCTAGAACAAAGACAGAAACCGGATATTTTAATACGTTTTATGTTTTATGTAATACTTGGTCCAAGGTATGGACAAAGAACCCAGAAGGAATTCCTTGCTACCAGGATAGCAGATGGCCCTACGGAGGCGCCCCAATGTCTAGGACTGAAGTACTGTTTTTTCAAAAGGGTTTTATCACCCTCCCTGTATATTGAGGGAGGGGGAGGGCTCCCAGCCAGAGCAGTTGTTAAGTGTCCCATTTTTATAACCTTCCAACAAAGTATCATGTCAGAGATCCAGATGGGTAGACTGGCATGGCATTCCAGTTGCATTTAGGTGGGATACAGAAATTGAGACCCCAAAGTTTACTGGCCTTGCCCAGCTAGAAGGGGCGCCAGGTTATAAAATGTTGTTCCCCCATCACAAGAATGGATGGAGGTAAGAAAACAATAACAGTACTTAGGTAAGGATAGAGTGGGACATAAAGGTTTATAAACTGCTGTTCCCCATATATCCTTGTCCTGTTTATCTGTTGTTGAGTCGTCCTCGTGTGGCTGATATGGTACCTGATATCTACCTGAATGATTTCCGATGCTAAGGAGAAAATGCAACATACAAAACTTCTATTCCCAACCCCGAAGTAACGGGTACTGTTGTCGGTTACGAATGATTCGGGGGCACTACTCCTAAGGAATAAAATCACTTATTATACGGTATCTTAAGCTCGTTTCAGTTAAACACAGTTATTTTTGTGTAATATTAATAGAACTGTGTAGGCTATCGTCACAAGTACACACACGCACACACACAGCTCTATCCCCACAGTGACATTACACACACGCGCACACACACCTCTATCCCCAGTGACAGTACACACACGCACACACAGCTCTATCCCCACATGTTGACATACAACCAGCTTATCCCGCTCACTAGTGACAGGTACACACAGCGCACACACACCACCAGCCATCCCCCACAGTGACCATTACCACACACACTCACACCTCGTACCCCCACAGGACAGCAAACACCACACACAACTATGTAACGCTAGGTGCCACCAACACACACCGACAGTTTGCACTTGTAGATACATTATAGCATATATATATTATATTGATAATATCTATATCTTATATATAAAGAAAAAAAGCAGGGGAGAGAGGACGCTGCACGCCCATAGCGTAAATAAAAAGTCAATGTAATGCGGGGAGGGGGAAAGGGGGGGTTTAAAAAACTGCACTTACAAAAAGTACAAAAAATCAAGGCATATGTGATATAATCCCACCATCCGGTCAAACTGAATGCTCTTGGAGGCAGTCCCACAGCTCCGTTGAGACGGAGCGACGAGTCCCAGAGATTTTCAGGGCTGGGTGCTGTA
>WSYH01012737.1:0-18256 GCA_036426205.1 Ascaphus truei
GGTGTGAAGTTAAGGTTTAATCATTTGTAAGTGTGTTAATAAAGCATAATAAGTGGATACATCACCCTCCCAAATTAAAGATCGTAAATAACGGCTATAAAATAAGATGTGCACCTAAATGTGTTCTTATCGCCAAACACGTGGAAAGACTCTCCACCACCCTATGAAGAGGTTGGCGTAAGAGGAGCAAATCTAGTTCCTATCGCCATTCCCGTGTTTGGAGATAATGAACACCATCGAATAACAATAAATTGTGAGTGAGGAGGAAAAAGATAGAATCCAGAATAAAAGTGAATGTTCTGGTGACAGATCTGATCGTGAAAGAAAGTGACAAGCAGCCGCTAACCCATGTTGATGAGAAATACAATTTTAACGAGGTTACGGCAGGTAGTGGGAGTGAGCACAGCAGTGGAATCAGGCTAGAGGCAGGTGCATCGCGAAAAAACTTATGCGGCATGTAAGCCAAAGGTTAAAAACAATGAGGAGAATCCTTGACGCGTTTCATCCAGAGGGACTTTGATAAAGTCCTCTGTGGACGAAACGCGTCAGAGAGATTCTCCTCATGTGTTTTACCTTTTGGCTTACATGCCGCAATAAAGTTTTTTCGCGATGCACCTGCCTCCAGCCTGATTTCCACTGCTGTGCTCACTCCCACATCCCTGCCTTGCGATTTTTTCACTGCTTGGGACGGAAGCATGCGACGATTCAGGATCCACCCCACACAATCACACACCGGAGAAGGAATCATATGCGGTAGTGTGAGCATGTTCTAACCTATTCTTTCTTATGTGACCACCTCATAGCTGTGCGGGATGCCCTAGAAGTGTGGAGAGTATATGGAGCCACAGGATCACTGAAGACCCACCCAGAGAGGGACCACCGAAAGAAGAGCATACTATTCATAGGACAGGTCAGAGGTTTTAGTTTCCTGATACTTTGGGCTCCCTACCACACATTATTATTATTATATTATTATTATTTATATTATTATTATTATTATTATTGATTTTTGGGCTATACCTGTTACGTGTCAAAATGGGTCACAGTCACTGGTGTGACATAAGATTGTGTCAGTATTAAGAAGGGGATTTGGATCCTGCTCATATTATATACTATAAGGATTTGATTTTACAACAGCATTACCATATTAGAGCACCCAATTAGGGATCATCCCTCACCCACCTATAACGAGGTATAGCTAGCGTAACCCAAATCAGGTTACGCTTCAGGTAATTCCTTAATTTGTTTAAGTAAGTCTCCATTATCAAGAATGTAGGAGGCAAAAGCCGCACCAAGAGCTGGAGAAACAGATTCAGTACTGCGAGACACCATCCCCCAAAGGACTCAATGCTGGATATTATAAGGTCTCCCCAGAGGGGAGATCAGCATCTTATGAATTTGGGAGATTGGTGAAACATGGCCATGGTCGGCGTAGTATTTATTGACCAAGTATTCAATGTCATTTTCATTTATAACTCAATGCATGGAGCCCTCATCAAGGATGTCCCTGTTCTCTCTGAATCCTCAGGTATGGTCTGACCACAGTAGAGTATAGGAACAAGTCTCACCAGTTGGCGCAAGGCCTCCCTGTGAACGTATCCATGCTGGACTACGACATACCCCTCCTATCTGCATTTTAATTACAAGGGATCTATTCCAATTAGATCCCGTAGGGCCCACAATTTCACCCTGTGTAGGTTTTAACACTGAGGTTCAATGTGAGGTGAGTCAAAGCTGAACCCCCTGTTAGTAACTAAGTTACCTATCTACTAGGCTTTCGAGGGGACAAGAATTTTCCTTTGATAAATGATGGAAAAAGTTTGATTTTCTTTTTAAACTGAATCTTCTGCCATAGGAATATGTCTGGATCAATCCTCAATTTGAATCCCACCCAATCATCCATGTTTTGGAGAGTCACAGAAGTCCCTGATAGAAAATGTATTAAGGAGTTAAAATATATGACAATAAAGAATTTAACTGGTCTTAGACAGTTGCAACCCCTTTCTATCACCATTATCACCTAGCACATAGTTGCTTCACTGCAGAGCAAGGGATGTTGGGAAAGACATACAAATGGGTACACAATGTGTCATCTTTTGCCTGAAATCATTTTAAAGGAAGTCTTATAATGTAAAAAAATGCACTGCTGTTCACACAGCTTTTAAGCATAAGCATTGATTAGAAGCAAAGCCAGTCAAACCACTCACAGACAGTTGTTTTCAAACCTTGTTGGGTCTCATTCAGGTGAGGTTGGTTGTACCTGCTTTAAAATTTTCAAGTTATAGGATACCATACACATATTTAAGGTTGGTGGGTAAAAAAAGGAGGCAAAAAAAATCATCTGGACATAAGACTGTGAATGTGCTCACAAGTGATATTCTTATTGGCTATATGCTTACGGTGGAGGTTTTTTGTCGCCTTTTTCATCACTATAAACTTATAAGTGTATGTATTGGATACCATCACTATCTCTAGGGGCTGGAACAATGCAATAAGTGTGCTTCCAGTCCACAGAGTGTTAATTCCTCAAAGATAGCCATCAGAATCTGCTAACTATGGAGTTAATCAGACTCCTTGAATGAACAAGGAAGTGGTTTAATAGACAGACTGAAGCTGCTGTGCTTAGGAGACTGTATTCCCCAGAGAGGGGGGGGGGGAGATGAAGTGCTTCCCAGCTGCAGAAGCCTGTACAGAGGACTACAGAGTGAGTTTCTCTGGGCTCAACGTGGGGCTAGTTCCCCTGAGAGGAAAGGAGGGAGACGTGCTGAGAGCAGGGACGTCTCCTCCAAAAGGACTAAGATAAGCAAACCCTTATTATTGTATGCAGGGAGGTGGTACATTGTGGCATACGCCAGGCCATGTTTTTTGGCTTGGGAACCAGCTTAGCTGGCCATCCAGTTGGCAAGGGCTAAAACTATGGGTAGCCAGTTTTTCCCGAAGGGAAATAGGTTTCTATTTGTATGTGTTGTTTTGATTTAAGGGACGGTGGGACTGTTAGCATATGATTTATCCCTGTAAATAAACCCCGTAAGAGATACAATTTCCTGCCTTTATCTGGGACCAAAAGATGCTACAACGTTGTGGGCATCACAATTGGTGGAGAATGCGGCAGTCTAAAAGGTACTGAGAGCGTAAACTGTCGGTTTGAAAATAAATGCGTGATTTCAAATGGCCGCCCAATGAAGTGAAAAGCAGCAAAGTCTGAACCACTGTATATGACCAGTTCTGCTTACAGCATATCACAGAGAATGTGGAAGTGGGATTGCAATAGCAACCCAGAATCAGTAGATGAGATATGTTAAGGTGGCTGAACCCAAGCAGAAAAACACATATTTTTCTGAAGAAAGTGAAATTGTCAGCTGGCATTGTTGAGTGTAAAGTCTGCCCCATCGGGTATAAAAGGATTGCTGTGCTATGTAAAGATAATGCCATAAGCAGTGCTCAGTGTAAAGTCTGCCCCATCAGGTATGAAGAATTTAGGAAATCGCACTCCAATAGGTCAAGGGAAGAATAACCTGAAGGTAGAAAATTGAGGTGACAATGTGTTATATGTGTAATGTGCCTTGCCACACAAAAAATGTCCTTTCAGGAATGAGTATCCTGTGTGTCCTGCAAAAAGGAACCGAACCAGAAATGTTTATGGTGTGAAAAGCTCGGACCACACCAAAGATGTCCCTTCATGGCTGGATGACATGATGATGACTCCTACGGGGTCCCACGAAAAGGACAGACTCCATTTTCAGCAGAAGCTCAGAAAAAAATTACCCGTGTGTTCAGGAAGGCGTGGGTCGAAAAGAACTGAGATGAGCAAAGCCCAGAGCGTTTGCCGCAATAGTCACGGGACTGACGACCAGCCTAGAGATGACAAGACGCTACCCGCTAACCGCCATATACAGAAGCCAAGCGAGAGAGAAACACAGTACTGACTGTAAACTATACTATGAGATGTCCCAGAATGATGTGCAAAACTTCATCACAGAGTTAGAAGTTCTCAGAAAGAGGCTGCTGAAGGATGCTGAGGGAAGAGATTCTGATTAATTTAAGCCGTTAAAAAGAGCTAATACAAACCTGAGACAATTTTTTTTAGACTTGACTGACCAGATAAATGAAGTGATAAGAAGCTTCAACACAGAAGAAAAAGAAAAAAGCAAGTTGATCCAAGATATTTTTGAAGTGCAAGAAGTACTGGAGAGTTCAGAAAGAAGGCTGCTAAAGAACGTGTCTTCTTGGAGCAGCACACCCACGTAGAACAAAAAATGAGGAGCCAATGAAGAGCTACGTGTGAATCTGCAAGAGGCCAAGATTGAAACAGGCGGATGCTGAGGAGTATGCGGCGATGCTATAGAAGGAAAGTTTACGCGTTTCTCACAAAGTACAAGTACTACAGGAGTGTCTGAGTACACTGTGTGTTCCCACAGAGCAGCATGAGGGAGCTGAAGGCCACGCTGAGCATCACCAGAACATCAGGAGGCGGAGCTTAGAGTCATGGGACTCTGTACGAGAAGGAGTGGGAGAAGGTCCCAAAACTGGAGAAGAACGCAGATGCAGGTTGCTGAGTGCAGATACAGCTCGCGAGAGGGAGGAGGTGTCCTTCCGTCAGGTGACCGACCTGACACACAATAAGACCGAGATGGCCAATACCTGCAAACTGCTGGACAAGGTCTGGGAGGAGCCCGACAGCCTGCAGGTCAGAAATAGAGGAAAAGAAACAGATTTAAGCCTTGCTGTCTGAGTTTGCTAGCAGCTGCACTCAGTAGAACAGGAATGCACAAGGACAGTTTCAGACCTGAGGAAGGACCTGGATTCTGGGCATGCTGGCCACAGAAGGCCGAGAAACAAAAGCATGACCTGGGCTAAGAGCCGTGAGGCTCTGAGGACTGGGTGGGTCACTCTACGTTGACTACTCTGTTAGGCCCAGCCCGGAGGTTTCACTGAAAGTTGGAGAAAAAGGTAAATTGACCCGCCGCCAGATCTTGACGCTTTCTCATATCCAGACTCAGTAGTTCATCATCCCTTCTTCCCTTCTCAGGGCTGCCAAATGGGCAAGCGAGGAAGCAAAATGGTCACTGTAATGATGTTAGAACATATATTTTCCCCGAGCTTAGGCAGAAACGAAAAAAAAAGCTTTTTGCCTAATTTTAGACTAAGACAGTTTGAATTGCCCCCATCTCTACTACAAAAAGCAGTTTACTCCTGGTTAGAAATAATAAAAGTAATACAAATTACTTACTTACTACCCTTTTGTTTCTCCTGACTTTTTTCATTTTCTTTATGTAACGTGGTTTTCCAGCCCCCTCCCCAATCGCGATAGAAGTGCATGTGCGGGGAACCATATTGAAGCACAGTTGTGGTGATATACCTGGCAGGTCACAGTAGGCCTGAGCCCTCTGCTGATGGGAACCTGGGGTGCTTCTTGAAGTTTCTTCAATCGCGCCTCCACCTAATGAGATTCTAGGAGTGTAGAAGTAAAAGGAACCCCAAAGGAACATCCAGAAAAAGTAACCAGCCCACCACAAGGTTATGGCCTAAAAGGGTTTACTAGAGGAGAATCAGTAACATAAACACACAGTATTATCATATAGAGTATCAACAGTGCTATGCATAACAACATAATTGGGTGCTGCAAGGGCACCAATTCCTTAAGTTAAGGCCCTAGGCTCTTCCGCCCAATAGTAACCCAACCTACAGTGCCCACATAATCGGGGTGCTGGGCACCAGTTGTCCCAGTGTCCAGATGTGTGGCAGCGCTGCTCACTTGTGTATAGTTGGTGCACTATAGATACCTGCAGGGATGCAGGATGCAGGAACAGTGATCGGCCTCAGCATGAGGTGCTTCTCCCTCGTGGGAGCGTGCTCACCCACAGAATGTCTCTTGTAGTAGAGTCTGTCTGAGCCCGATGCAGGCCGCAATCCCGCATGCAACTGGGCACGGTGATATCACAAAACACTGTACTGTAGAAAGCAACTCCCCCCGTTGCACTGAAGGGGCGCTTTCATGAAATTGCCAAACTTACTGATGTGCTGCACTGCAAGCCACACTGTCGTCCTTCTTGTCAGAGCACACAGCACTGCAGCTGTGTCACTGACAATCAGCACTCAGATAAGGGCAGGTCCTACCTAAGGGGCCGTCCCTTTGAAATTCCCACTAACATAGTGGGGTAGTGGGGCTACTGGGCCTGGTGTATGACTCTATGGCCTAGTACATCGATCACTGCTTCTGAACACTACCGTTCCAAATCCTTCCTGGATCCACTGCCTAGCATGGTCTCGTGCCAAAATGGTAATCCTTCTACAACAGGAGAAGCTGCACAACTCTATGTTGACTGTCTGGCTGCTGTGATGTGGTGAAAGAGCATTTCCCCAAGGAGCTGCTGGGAAATTGTAGTCCACTACAGGACCTCTTTCAGCATGGACCCCGTAGGGGCTGCGTTACTACTTACTGAGCCGTGCAAACGTGTATGACAGCCGCTATGCTTAACTGAGCAGTGCGCACCCTCCAATAGCTTCCTGCACACATGTATTGCCACCTCTATGCTTGCAACCTCTGGATTGCATGCACGAGGGCGCGAACGTGTTACCGCTCGCCACTCCTCCAACGTCGCGGGGTCACCTGCGATTGCTCTGGCTTACGCGCAAGCTCCGCTACAGCGCGATGCACCACCATTAACATGGCGCGTCATGCCCCAACTGTCACCCGGAACCCCCAGGAACACGCTCGCCGCCGGCCGGCCAGCTCACGCACACACTCAAGGGGGAAAGTACAACCTGCAGACAGGGGTGCTCGAGGGACCCTGGATCAATCTCCTCCCCTGGTGGCTGAATATCAATGTCCCCGACTTGGAGGACAGCTCCACAGCACAATCACAACGTGTATATAATGAAAATGCAGTGCATCCACTTATCACTTATCACGGTGCTTGTACACGTCATGTTACATGCATATCACACGACAGTAATTTACTCGCAGGGCCAGCTGAGGTTTGTTAGCTGTTTGCTGAGACCCAATTGTGGGGTGCCCCTAACTGATAATGTGGAGGTTAATCCTTGAATTTTGTGAGCCTATAGCCTGGGTAGTCTCCCATTACTGAACTGGAGTCTTGTAGACTTCTTTTGAGATTTGGGTCATGTGCAACAGTCACTGGTTCCATACTACTTCTCCCCTGGTGGAAGGAATAGCACAGTGTCCTTGGCCAGACTTTACCCGGCCATCCGCATCAGGATGCGGAGGCGAGGAGGTCTTGCTTTTCCGCGGTCCACCAATGGCGGACAGAGCACCCATGTTGTGCTGGAGGAGGCAAATTTCAAATGGGGCACTCACAACACAGTAATGTCATAAGAAAATTGGGAGGCTTCCACTGGAAGCGAGTAGTGATTAGGGCAATGTCTCTGTACTCATGTCTGTACCACATCCTGAGGGTAAGGGTTGATAACTTACCACGCATTTATTCCATGGTGGCCAAGCAGAGGTCATCATGAACGCTGACGTTCCCACCCGGCGTCTTTGGACCTGTCCCCGGATTTCCCTCTGACACATGGAAATGTACACTGGCGACACACTTTATTCGAGCTCGGCTAGTCCCACGAATTCGGGTATACCCGGGTGTATTGAGGTTTGTGACTGTTTTCTGCCCGAGTGCATTGAGGTATTTTCCAGGCAGGGATTGAAGCATTTTATTCCCGCTGGCTGCAATACTGCACAGTATATATATATATACTGCATTACAATTCATGAATTTATGCCATCTGGTAGACACGCGAAGCATTGCAGCCTATTAAATCCTAATCATTATCATTTAACAGATCAGCCGCCCGTCAGCCAGGCATGAACCCAGGCTGGGAAGGCAAACGCAACGGGGCTTGTCAGAGGTGAGGAGCGGCGCATTCCAGGTATCTGCCAGGTACATACTGGGTATTTGCTCGAATAAAGTGTGTCGGTGCAGTACACTTTTAACCATCAGCACATACACTTTTTAGAGTTATATTAATATATTGACACTACACTCAACATCCAAACTGACATTTATCGTAAACCCAATTCACACAAGACTTTTCTTTGGGTGAGCAGCTGCCACCCAAAAGCCCTACTTAGGGACATAACAAAAGGACAGTTTATGCTGTCACGGGAGACCAGGAATTTACACCTTTATACCGGGATCATATCACTGAGCAAAACCAAGAAGTAAAAAAAAAATGCAATTTATGCCTTAGAAACACAATGGATTACAATATACAAGAGAAAACACACTTACTGGGGTCCTTAGAAACAGACATAAACACAATGGATTACAATATACTGGAGAAAACACTCTTACTGGGGATCTGGGCTACAAATCTAAACTTTCCTAGTTAAAATAGTCTATAAAACAAAGTCTTTAGGTTGACCCGGACTAAACCAGAAAAATCTGAAACTCAAATCGGCATCAAGTTCCTGACGCCACCACTGTATCTCTTTCGGAGATGCCAAAATCCCTTGCCCGGAAGAGAGTACCAAACGTCCTTGTACTCTTTTCAGCATGTAGTTTCATCCGCAACCAATACGTTCTCTTTTCAGAACTTGGCCCTGAAAAGTGGGAATTTGTTGCCTTGAAATTTCTGAAGCCGTCTCGTGTCTATTTCGCCAAGAACATCTTTTGGTGAATTTAAATTTACCACTGTTGTTTTGGTGCATACAATATGAGGGCCGGATTGGCGGCTGGGTTTCTTATAGGATTTCAGATTCATTCATGAAATACTACAACCAATCTGAGCCTGGGCACTTAACAACCAGCCAATCAGAGGGCTACCAGTCTTCCAAAGCTGGGCAAGCGGTTTTTCTGAATGTAGTGAGGGCATGCGCAGGTTTGCCACCTTAACCACTTGTCATTCAGAAGCCACCCACTGGGTTAGGTGCCTCCAAGTCTGGGAAGGCAAATGCTAGCCGTGGGTACTTCACCTAACCATCCTGCTTTAACACCTTTTACAGCATCTGTGACTTTGAAGAACGGACCTAGGGCAGACTCAGTGGCACCACACGTTGGTAGCCCACTAGCTCCCTCTGAGTACCATCTTTGAAAGTCACAGCTTATAAGTATGATGCATTAACAAACATCTCAGTGTAATACAAATATACTTTTATACTTTTTACCTTGTCTGAGTCTTTTGAGCTACGAGGGGTAGAATGGGACTATATACTTTTATTCCCACTAGTCATAAACCTGAGTTAGACTGTAAAAACCTTATAGCCACATTTGCTATTAAACATTTTATGAAAAATATTTTTTTCCCCCCATGTTTCTTCTAAGTCCCACAGTGAAATGAAAAGATGCTTAGCTTCAGTCTCAGAGCTGTAGCTCCTTCCCTTAAGAAAACCTAATTTTCTTTAGAATCCAAAAAAATTCGTAGGCACACTCCCAGAGCTGTATCTCTTTCCTTTACTGAAACTAGGACTTAGGTTTCACAAAACCATTCGCAACTTAATATACAGTTGGAGAATCCCCCCAGAACCTCTATACTGATCCTGGGGTACCTGGGCATATACTGGGGGACCCTCACTAACTTAGGGAACCTTGACTGTACCCAGGATATACAAATCCCTATGCCCTCATTTACCTTTGTGGTCTGTGCTGAAGCAGAGAAAGTGAGTCGCGTAACTGTTTTCAAGGGAGGATACAAACAAAAAAACAGCGCCTCCAAATGGAAATAATAAAATCTGACCACATATAAAGTCCAATATGAATGGAGAAGAATCCTGGGAGGGATCTTCAATGAAGTCTCATGGAAAGACAAACAGACATGTAAGACAAAAACAAAAAAGACAAAAGAAAAAGATCATAATGCAACTCAAATAACAGAACAAATAAAAACAAATAAACACTGAAATGATTGGCAAAAAATAATTACAGATTTAATACAAGTGAATAAAAATATATTAATAAAACAACAAACACATGTATGTTGGGCTAAAGACGCTAATGAAGCTGTGTCATCCTGTAGGAGAGAAATTGAAATCCTACTTACAGCAATGCTGAATGATATAAACCTGTAGAACAACTGTCCTTGAATGCAGAATTTGTAGTTGTTCTGTTATTTGAGTTGCACTATGATCTTTTTCTTTTGTCTTTTTTGTTTTTGTCTTACATGTCTGTTTGTCTTTCCATGAGACTTCATTGAAGATCCCTCCCAGGATTCCTCTCCATTCATATTGGACTTTATATTTGTTCAGATTTTATTATTTCCATTTGGAGGCGCCGGTTTTTTGTTTGTATTGTTTGTATTGGTCCGTGTTAACCTTTTTGCCTAGGCAGCCCCCACTTTAAGTTTAAAGTGTATTATATTTATGTTTGTCACTTATAGTGTCACTATTTTACATTTATCGCATTAGCGCTGATTTCACTGCTCTTCTCTTTTATCTGTTTTCAAGGGAGGATACAGCCGGGCACAATACCTTTATTGATGGCCTGGTTACCCCTTCACCGTCACATATGTGCCTTAGGCGCAACTGTTCAACAGAGCAGGACTATGATATCCAGGCTATGGATCTTTATGATAGATTCCTTAAACGAGATTACAACAAATCAGATCTTGATAAATCCATCCAGGAGATATCCACTATGGACAGAGTGGGTTTTGCTGAGGCGGTCTCCCAAGAAACCGATAATAGATGAATCGCCCTTATTCATTAATTCTTATAGTGCCCAAGAGGAGCAAATTAGGCCCATTTCAAGAATCATTGGGGAGTACTTTTGCTTGATCCTGTTCTTAAGCCATTTATTTCCTCAGGACCTAATATAGTCTTTAGAAGAGACAAAAAAAACTGTGGCTAATTCCCTGTCCCCTAATCTCTTCACATCAGGGGTTGAGACCAGATCTAACCTCCCTAAGGGGTCTTTTAAGTGCATAAATGCAAGATTTGCATCAGAATGAACTCTTCTGACAACTTTAGCTCTACAGTGACACGGGAAGTCCACAAAATCCACACGTTTATTAATTGTAACTCATCATTCATGATCTACTTAATAACGTGTGGATCTGGACGACAATATGTGAGCAGGACCACTAGGTGCCCCAAAATTAGAATGATGGAGCTCATTCGGCTTATCCAGAAAGGGGATCTTAATCACCCGGTCCCAAAGCACTTTTATTGTTGCCCTAGAGGAGGTACTGAGAACTTCAGGTTTCAGGGTATTGAGTCTGTCCTCCCTTTACCCAGAGGAGGCAATAGAAAAAACATTTTAAAAAAAAATCTTAAATTTTAGATCAATGTGAATAATTTTGGATCTTCATGTTGAGAAAAAGAACACCCCCTGGTATCAATATAGACTGGTAACGGGGACTGTGCTATTTTCTTCAGATGTTTTTCCTCCTTGGTTTTCTTTTGGTTTTGTTTTACTTTTATTCTCTTTCCCCCTTTTTCTTTTCACCTCCCCCCTTTTATTCATTTGGCTTGTCTTTTGCTTTCCTCCCCTTCTTCCCCCTCCCTTCCCCCCCCCTCTTTTCCCCTCTTTTTTCTGTCTCTTCTTCCATTTATTTTGATATGGGCATTTAGTAATTATCCCATCTCCTTTTAGGATTTAATTTTCCTATTATGTTCTAATATCTTTTTGATTCTAATACTACCTGCTAATAAGTGCTCTATTATTAAAACGGGTTCTCTGTTTCTGTCAATAGTGGGTTTGATTGGATTTTAAACACATCATGTCATGATTTGCAAGCAGTAACTATATGCTTAGTTTTTGATATTTATTATCCTTATATTTGGATTTAAATTTCCTTATTTTAAGTTTTTTATTTTTTATTTGCTTTGCATATAATCATGGTCTGCTCCTTAACTCAATGATTCTTTCTTGTGCTATATAACTTTCAGGTATCTAATATGTGTTTATTATAATTGAAATATTAGAACGTTATATTAGTTATATAATCCTTGGTTAATTTATAAGGATTATTCAACATTTCTCTAAATGGATACCCTCCTTAGGTGAAAGAGAGGGTTACTTTATACCATTGATTGTTTTTGAGTCAATATGTATTTTGGTAAAATTATGACTTTAAAAAAATTGTCCTTTTTTCATATAAATATATTGATATGATAGTGTGTTATTGTGTTAATGCAAATTGGTTCCTTTTTCTTTTACCATTCCTTCTATCATTTTTTAATATCCATGTATAATACTCCCTTAAGTGCTATACAAACATTTTTAAAGTTGTTTATGTCTTTTATACTTATATGTTAGTTTTTTTAACATTTTGTCTGTTTAGGGACTGATTAAAGATTTTTTTGTTTTATTTTTCTGTCAGCTGACACTCAGGGCCTATACAGGGTTGATGCTGCATCAGCGTGACCTGTGTTTTTGTCGCACGCTGATGACGTCACTCCGGGCAATGTGTGGCGTGGGAAAAAACATCTTTAAAAGTGAGTGTATTTGTTCTGTAGCCCACACCTTTATAAAGTCCTTATGGACGAAACGCGTAGGTGCGTTTCTTCACCCCCATTGTGAGCTATACTCAATAAATTCTCATTTATATTTTGAGTTGCCCTTGAATAATTTATTTCTTCACCCTGGACCCTGGCTGCGCTCCTTCTTCCAAACGGAATCTTTTTAATCTACATTTGAGAACTGCACGTCCTGGAGTGACTGGATTGCCCTGACATGAAACTGGCACGTAATGGGCAATAGCCCTAATCTAATTACCCTATGCTAGTGTATTATCAGTAAATACATCTACTCCCTGGGATGGAATCTACAAGGACCAATTATTGTGGTTGTCAGGTAGACATCATTAGGTCTTAGGCTGCGCTTATAGTGACGACGATGGTGACAGCGTCGCAACAAAACAAATGTTTTGCCGCCTTCGCGTGTGCTTATATTAGAAGCGGCATGACGGCTTGATCGCGATCGCTGGAAAGCAATTTGATTTTTCCAGCAACCGCAGTGTCAAAAATGCACAGCACGGGAATCAGATGCAAAGCCAGAGAAACCATACACAGACATGTTTCAACCTTAATGGGTATCATCAGTGTGAAGTTGGTTGCACTGCTGGCTTTGCATTTTCAAGACTGTAGGGTTTACCATCACGTTTTAAGTTATGGTGGGTGAAAAAGGCAACAAAAAACCTCCACCGTATTGCATATAGAAAATAAAAAGATCACATGTCTTAGGCAGGTCTGCAACCCTGCCTTTACCCATTATCACCCAGCATACAGAGCTGCCACTGCAGCAAGGGATTCTGTGAATGGTTTCTCTGGCTTTGCATCTGATTCCCATGCTCTGCTTTTAAAGCTGTGTGAACAGCAAGCATTAGCTTATATGGGCTCCATGTAACAATGGATTTTCAGACAAAAGGTGACACATTGTGTGCTTATTTGCATGTCATTTCCCAGAATCCCTTGCTGCAGTGGAAGCGCTATATGCTGGGTGATAATGGTGAAAGGCAGGGTTGCAGACCTGCCTAAGACATGTGAATGTGCTCACAAGTGTTACATAGTTACATAGTAGATGAGGTTGAAAAAAGACTTCCGTCCATCAAGTTCAACCTATGCTAAATTTAGACAACAGATATTTTATCATATATCTATACTTATTGATCAAGAGGAAGGTGAACAAAACCCTAGAGTCACATCATCCAATGATATCTCATAAGGGGAAAAATAAATTCCTTTCTGACTCCAAGAATTGGCAATCGGATTAATCCCTGGATCAACATCCTTCTCATGTATACTTATTTGGTATATCCCTGTATACCTTTCTTATCTAAAAAGATGTCCAACCTTTTTTGAACAAATCTATTGTATCTGCCATCACAGTCTCCATGGGTAATGAATTCCACATTTTAACTGCCCTTACTGTAAAGAACCCTTTTTTATGTTGCTCGTGAAATCTCCTTTCCTCCAACCTTAAGGGATGCCCTGAGTCCTTTGTACTGCCCTTGGGGTGAATAGTTCTTTTGAAAGCTCCTTGTATTGTCCCTGAATATATTTTTATATAGTTATCATATCCCCTCTAATATGCCTCTTTTCTAATGTAAATAAATCTAATTTAGCTAGTCTCTCCTCATAAATTAGATTTTCCATCCCCTTTATTAATTTGGTGGCTCTTCTCTGCACTCTCTCTAGTTCCATAATGTCTTTTCTTAGGATTGGTGCCCAAAATGTACTCCATATTCAAGGTGTGGTCTTACTAATGCTTTGTAAAAGGGCATAATTATGTTTACTTCCCTTCCATCCATTTGCCCGTTTGATGCAAGATAAGATCTTGTTTGCCTTTGCAGCTACGGCATGACATTGGGCACTATTGTAAGACTGCTGTCTAGAAGCACTCCTAAATCCTTCTCCATCAATGATTCCCCCAATTTATCCCCATTTAATTTGTAAGTCGCCTTTTTATTCTTGCATCCCAAATGCATAACCTTACATGTATCTGTATTAAACCTCATCTGCCATTTACCTGCCCACGTTTCCAGTCTCTCCAAGTCCTTCTGAAGAGAAATTACATCCTGCTCTGATTCTATTACCATACACAATTTAGTATCATCAGCAAAGATGGAGTCTTTTCTCTCGATGCCAAACTCAAGGTCATTAATACACAAGTTAAAAAGCAGGGGTCTCAGTACCGATCCCTGAGGTACTCCACTCGCGACTTTAGCCCAACCTGAAAAAGTTCCATTTATGACTACCTTCTGTTGTCTGTCCTTTAACCAGTTTTCAATCCAGGTGCATATATTAAGCTTAATCAACACATGACATCAGAGCTGCAGGTTTCTTGTGTTAATTTAATTGGGTGATGGTGATTGGTTAATTGACTTTCAGTGTTTGATGTATAAATATGTGGTGAACTGTGTCATTCTCCCTTTGTATCCCCCTGAGGAAGGTCCCATTCTGTAGGACCGAAACGTTGGGTTTCTGGATGTATTTTTGCTTTCACTAATACACTTTGATTTTCAACATTGAGTGCTGTCTCTTGTTTACCTATCCTTGGAACGGTAACGTATAACTATATATATATATATATATATATGTATATGTGTGTGTGTATATGTGTATATATATATATGTGTGTATATGTATATATGTGTGTATATGTATATATATGTGTATATATGTGTGTATATGTATATATATATATGTATATGTGTATATATGTGTATATATGTGTATATATATATATATATATATATATATATATATATATATATATATATTTTTATCTAAAAAGATGTCCAACCTTTTTGAACAAAACTATGTATCTGCCATCACAGTCTCCATGGGTAATGAATTCCACATTTAACTGCCCTTACTGTAAAGAACCCTTTTTTATGTTGCTCGTGAAATCTCCTTTCCTCCACCTTAAGGGATGCCCTGAGTCCTTTGTACTGCCTTGGGGTGAATAGTTCTTTTGAAAGCTCCTTGTATGTCCCTGAATATATTTTATATAGTTATCTATCCCTCTAATTGCCTCTTTTCTAATGTAAATAAATCTAATTTAGCTAGTCTCTCTATAAAATAGATTTCCACTCCCTTTATTAATTTGGTGGCTCTTCTCTGCACTCTCTCTAGTTCCATAATTGTCTTTCTTAGGATTGGTGCCCAAAATGACTCCATATTCAAGGTGTGGTCTTACTAATGCTTTGTAAAAGGGCATAATTATGTTTTACTTCCCTTCCATCCATTTGCCCGTTTGATGCAAGATAAGACTTGTTTGCCTTTGCAGCTACGGCATGACATTGGGCCACTATTGTAAGACTGCTGTCTAGAAGCCACTCCAAATCCTTCTCATCAATGATTCCCCCAATTTATCCCCATTTAATTGTAAGTCGCCTTTTATTCTTGCATCCCAAATGCATAACCTTACATGTATCTGTATTAAACCTCATCTGCCATTTACCTGCCCACGTTTCCAGTCTCTCCAAGTCCTCTGAAGGAAATACATCCTGCTCTGATTCTATTAACATAAACAATTTAGTATCATCAGCAAAGATGGAGTCTTTTCTCTCGATGCCAAACTCAAGGTCATTAATACACAAGTTAAAAGCAGGGGTCTCAGTACCGATCCTGAGGTACTCCACTCGCGACTTTAGCCCAACCTGAAAAAGTTCCATTTATGACTACCTTCTGTTGTCTGTCCTTAACCAGTTTCAATCCAGGTGCATATATTATTACTGAGTCCAAAGTGATCTTTTAATTTGATATATATATATTATATATATATAATATATATATATATATATATATATATATATATATATATAATCAAAAAATAAATAGATGATACCGTTCTGTGGCTAACGAAATGCTTTTATTTGTGCGAGCTTTCGAGATACACTGATCTCTTCTTCCGGCGATGTACAATGAATGAAGCAAGGATAACTTAAAAACAGTGTCTCTTGGAATGTTATCGTGCTTCTCCTTCCCCCGGTGTGGATGTGTTATGGCTAGAGGTGTCAGGGTAACTGAAAGCAAGTGAAGAAAGAGTGTGTATGTGTATCAGTGTGAATAAAAATGAATGGAGAGCCCATTGGAGAGATGGTTGTAAATGCACATGCAACCATCTACAGTCAAGCCATACGATACAACCGGATATGCTCCGACACAGCAGACAGAGACCAGCGGATTAAAGCCTTGAGATCAGACTTTATAAACCGTGGATATAACCACAGAATTGTAGACCAGCAAATTCACAAAAGCCACCAGAATACCAAGAAGTGATCTCCTTGAATACAAACAGAAGGAGACAAGCGACAGGGTTCCTGGTGGTCACATATAACCCACACCTAGGAGACCTACGCAAGATCGCCGGAAACTACAACCATCTCCTCCAGGAAGATACAAGCCTGCAAAAGGTCTTCCCTGAAGCACCCTTATATCATACAGACAACCCCATAATCTCAAGAATATATGGTGAGGAGTAAAGTATTCAGCAGTACAACTGAATGCGGACAAAACCATGCCAGGACCCAAGATGCAAACCTGCGCAATGCTCTACACAGCGGACACATACAAATACAACACAAGAATCGGGAATACAAAATCAGAGGAGGGTTACACCTGTTCCTCCAGCAATGTCGTGTACCTCATCATGTGCATGAAATGCCAGGGGGTGCTACTACATAGGTGAGACAGGACAGGGGCTAACAAGAGAATAACCTGCATCGCCACAGATCACACGCGGAACAAGAGACAGTCTGTTGGCGAACATTTCTCTGACTGGCCATAAGATGAACGATGAGGGTTGCCATACTCAAAGGTAATCTTAAAACCCCGAAAGAGAGACGGTTGCATGAATACAATTTATGCAACTGTTCGGGACACTTAGCAGTGGCCTAAAAAGAGATCGAAATTTATGAGTCATTACTGACACTAGCGAACTCTCTTCCATGAGCGCTAAAGGCAATGTCTGTACATACTGTGCTATATGTATGCACACACAGCTGTCTCTCAACATACTAATACTCCTTATTTTTCCATCCATATACACCAATAGGGACCCATAGTATCCTCACACACTTTTAGTTGTGTACAAACTCTCACATTTCCACACCACCCACACCATTTATATCCCTCTCACTCCACACACACCTGTGTAGGCACTGTTTATACTGTGGGCTCTCTCCATTCATTTTTATTCAACACTGATACACATACACACTCTTTCTTCACTTGCTTCAGTTACCCTTTGACACCTCTAGCCATAAACACATCCACACCGGGGGAAGGAGAAGACAGATAACATTCCAAGAGACACTGTTTTTAAGTTATCCTTGCTTCATTCATTGTAACATCGCCGGAAGAAGAGATCAGTGTATCTCGAAAGCTCGCACAATAAAAGCATTTCGTTAGCCACAGACGTATATCTATTTTTTTGATTATTGAAGATCGGCTAACACGGTACTGATACTCTACAGTATATAGATATATATATATATATATATGTGTGTGTGTGTAGTGTGTGTGTGTGTGTGTGTGTGTGGTGTGTGGTGGTGTGTGTGTGTGTGTGTGTGTGTGTGTGTGTGTGTGTGTGTGTGGTGTGTGTGTGTGTTGTGTGTGTGTGTGTATGTATATATACTATATATATATATAGTCAGTAGGCAGTATCTGTTTTGTATCCCCCTGAGGAAGGTCCCATTTGTAGGACCGAAACGTGGGTTCTGGATTGTATTTTTGCTTTCACTAACTCACTTGATTTTCAACATTGAGTGCTGTCTCTTGTTTACCTATCCTTGGAACGGTAACGTAAACTATATATATATATATATATATATAATATATATATCTATATAATCT